>VUQI01011627.1:0-16628 GCA_015106735.1 Paratilapia polleni
CTGTCCAAAACAGTTTGAAAATACTACACGTAATTTAGAAATAATTTAAACAGGCCCCAGCTATTAGGTCTCCACTATAAAAAAGATGTCCCCATATGAATTAGCAGAATCTGTCATGGTCCCTGGGTCTTTGACCCAGGGTTTTGAGTTTTTGTGTTTTGTTTTCTATTTTTGGTGGTTGATGGTTTTCTGTATTTTGGTACCGGGTCATTTGACCCGGTGTTTTGAGTTCTGTTTGTATCTTGTATTTTGGTTGGCTTGTTGGTGTTGCATTCCCGGAGTTTCAGTTTTCCTTCCCTCCCAGGTTTCCTGTGTCTGTCAAGTCTCCATCTCTGTTTGATATTTGTTCTTCCTGTTTTATTTTGATAGTCTTTAGTCTCACCTGCATTATGTTTGGTTTTGCTTCCTCTGTTTTGTTATCCTTAATTAGTTTCAGCGGCGTCTTGTTTTCCCCACCTGTTTCCACTCTCCGTGATTACCTCCCTTGTATATTTAAGCCCTCAGTTCTCCTTTGTCCTTTGTTGCGTCGTGCACACAATTCTCATGGCTGTGTGTCCCTGTGGTTCCCTCTCCCTGTGGTTCCCTGTAAGATCTTCCTAGTGTTTCCTGGACTTTTGTATTCCCTAGCTTAGCTTTTGTTCCTCTGTAAGTTTTGGTATATTGTTTATTTTCCTTGTTCCTGGATTACCAGCATTAAATGCTCGCTTTTAGTTTAAATCCTGTGTTCCGGGTCTTGCGTTTGGGTCCTCCTCCTCCTCCTGCCTGCCTCACAGCCCGTTATGACAGAATCTGTAGGCAAGGGACAAGACTTTTGGTACTGGAGGCTTCCAGGTTCCTGTTTTAACTCTAAGTTCTGTTGATCAATTACAAATGCATTTGCTGAAATGCAATTGCAGAACCATTGTCCAATGTCTGACAACGATTAGGTTTTTTTGTTTTGTTTTAGTTTGTTTTGTTGTTTTTTATTTTTTGTTTGTTTGTTTTTTAATATGCATAAACACTGACAGCCTGAAAGAACTTAAATGGGATACACCTCTGGCAACACAAGAAGCCTCAAAAACTGGTTGGTAGCCTCAGAGGCCAAGACAGCCGACTAGGAGATGCACATCCACCAAGGCCTTCTCAACCCAGAGCATAATATAATGCCATTTTTGTCAAATGGCATCTGTGTGTCCCTGTTTCAGTGCCTTGATGCACTGGCCAAATAAAAAGACAATGGTCCCATTGAAGACCTGCAAAGTCTGCATTAAGAACTTGGAGGTATGGTGATGTCATAAGTTGCATGGTTTGTATCCCATTAAGAGATTTGTGTTTCATTTGCTGATTTGCTTTGTTGTTTACTTTTGCTTTCACTTGCTGGTTAGGTCTTGGCACTAAAAACTACTTGGTTAGGTTTTGTAAAAGATTGTGGGTTGGGGTATAATATGCCCCTCCACAACAGTAACCTACACTTTGAAAACTGGCAAGTTGGGAGTGACAGAGCTGTTTCGCTAATGCTACAACCCAGTGGGTCAGGTCACAGAAGCCAAAATGACACTAATTGATGCCCTGTGGATGAGACCAAGCTGGGCTCCACAAACTGGAAAAACTCTGGAGAAAAAAATATCTAGCTCATTAGCTGCTCGATATTCCACCATATTCACCAGCCAGTAAACTGTGTCTGTTGGTTGTGTGGCCAGTGGGTTAATATGTTTTTTAATGGAGAGGCTACTGCAAACAAGGTTGATAAAGGCACCGAGCCAGAGTCATAGTCAATATTTCAAAAGCCAAACAATGTTCTATATGTGATAATCATCTAGGTCTATAATCTAGGTAAATATGGGTTCAGATGGGAAACAAAAGGTAACTTTGGAGAATTGGATTTCTTCTTGGGAACATTTGTCCTCTAAAACTAATTCACTGTGTGGTGCTAATTTACAAGAGCTTATTTTTAATTTTTTAATTTAAAAAAACAACAAAAAACAAGCCTCATTTCTGGTAACTGGTATTTTTACTATTAACTTCACAGGAAGTACTCACTCAGATTATGAGCAGATACTGATAAAAAAAAAATCTAAATAATGAGCCAATTTCAAATATCTTGATTCTTCAAAGCTGATGATTCAGAGGTTGAGCATAAAAGTGTTGGTGTCACAAATTGACCCAAGAAAACTAACATAAAACACCAATAAAGTGTTAAAGTCAGTAATAGTAGTAATGTAAAGTAATGCAAAGTACTGACATAAAGTTAAAAAAATAACTACAGCAGTACAATAAATAAACCATGACAAAGTTTATTTAATATATTGGCAGTGCAAGTGTTGGCATGTGTGTTTCTGTTCTATGAAAGCTGTAAGAACATGAAAGAAGCAGCCAAGTATTTTAACTGGCTTTAAAGCATAGTTGGCTGATCTGTATTGTGGTTTGGTCCTGGACCTGTCGTGGGGATTTCCTTTTGTCTTGCTTTGTGGTATACTAGTACATCATGCAGAACATTGCCTCATCTGTCTGCGGTTAAACAACATAATGTGGATTTAGGTAAAAATAATTTACGCATAAATTGAGAACAAAAACTCAGGTCCAAAATGTTTAGAACTTTGGAAAGTGTGCTTTTCTGCTTTCTGCTAATGCTCCCATCTCTGCTTCTATGTCAAACAGCCTGTTAGCTTGCTTAACATTAGGCCTTGTAACTGATGGCCTGGCTCTGTCTGTTGTTGTTCCATTCCAACCTTGAGACATTTAGGACTTTAAAACTGAATTTCTGACTTTCCATGATCAGGTTTCTTATGGTCAGTCTTGGGGACGTTAGTTATTCTCATGTGAGTAACTGTATGGAAAGATTTTCTGAGTAAATGAAAACTGCTTTCAACCTAAAAGGAAAACTAAACAGAAAAAAAAATGGCCAAACAAATCACAGCTTCAAACTATTGCCCTCTTCGTGCTCCAGCAACGTATTTGTTTTACCTGGGAAATTCAAAGATGAGTCTTAACAATGTTGCATATTGCTTACCAAAACAGCTCATATAAATAGCCTGAGGGCAGAGTGACTAAATGGTTGACCTTTTTATCATCAATTTAAAGTTAATGTACTTATTTTTGTAGCTTGTTGGTGCATGAACAGCATTTAATGAATGTAGTCTGTGGATAAACCTACCTGCCAACACCCTCAGGTTTGTAAAATCTCCCAACATTGATATATACTGAAGCAGAGAAACTGCATTAAACCCCATTCATCGATGGGAACCCTTTAGTCATTAGAAACTTCAGCAAGCTTTACAGTGGGGTAAATAATTATTTGATTGCCTGCTGAATTTTCAAGTTTGCTCACTTACAAAGAAATGAACAGTCTCTAATTTTTATAGTAGTTTCATTTTAATGGAGAGAGACAAAATATCAACCAAAAATACAGAAAAAAAACACAAAAAACAAAAAGTTACAAATGGATTTGCATGTTATTGAGTGAAATAAGTATTCGATCCCCAAGCAAAACATGACTTAGTACTTGGTGGAGAAACCCTTGTTGGTAAGCACAGCGGTAAGACGTTTGTTGTAGTTGGTCACCAGATTTGCACACATCTCAGGAGGGAGTTTGGCCCACTCCTCTTTACAGAAACTCTCTAAATCCTTTAGATTTCTTGGCTGCCGCTTGGCAACTCGAAGCTTCAGCTCATTCCACATATTATCTATAGGATTGAGGTCTGGAGCCTGCCTAGGCCACCCATGACCTTAATGTGCTTCTTCTTTAGCCACTCCTTTGTTGCCTTGGCGATATGCTTTAGGTTGTTGTTATGCTGGAAGACCCATCCACGACCCATCTTCAGTGTTCTGGCTGAGGGAAGGAGGTTCTCATCCAAATTTTGGAGTACATGGCCCCGTCCATTGACCCCTCAATGCAGTGAAGTCATCCTGTACCCTTAGCAGAAAAACAGCCCCAAAGCATAATGTTTCCATCTCCATGATTGACTGTGTTGGGTCATACTCAGCATTTCTCTTCCTCTAAACAGGGTGGGTTGAGTTGATGCCAAAGAGCCCGATTTTGGTTTCATCTGACCACAACACTTTCTTCCAAGCCTTCTCTGAATCATTTAGATGTACACTGGCAAACTTAAGATGGGCCTGTACATGTGCCTTCTTGAGCAGGACCTTGCAGGTGCTGCAAAATTTCAATCCATTAAGGTGTAGTGTGTTACCAGTGGTGTTCTTGGTGACTGTGGTCCCAGCTGCCTTCAGATCATTAACAAGCTCCTCCCGTGTAGTTTTGGACTGATCCCCCACCTTTCTCATGATCATCCTCACCCCATGAGGCAAGATCTTGCATGGAGCTCCAGATCAAGGGCGATTGATGATCATTTTGTATTTCTTCCATTTCCAAATAATCACACTAACAGTTGTCACCTTCTCACCAACCTTCTTGTAGCCCATTTCACCCTTGTGCAGGTCTACATTCTTGTGCCTGACATCATTTGACAGCTCTTTAGTCTTGCCCATGGTGGTAGAGAGGTTGGAATGGACGAAACAGATTCTGTGGACAGGTGGGCTTTATACACATAATGAATTGAGATCAGGAGTATCTGTAATTGATTGATTGATTGTAATCTGTGTGCCACATGGGCACATAGCCAATCTGTGGGGGCCTGAATTCTGGCTGGGTTGTAGGCAATAAAATGCTAATCAATTTATAACTTTTATGTAATGGGTTTCTTCTGGATTTTTGGTTGATATTCTGTCTCTCTCCATTAAAATGAAGCTACCATAAAAATTAGAGACTGTTCATTTCTTAAACACTAAAAACAAACTCAACTGAAAACAAAACCCAAGGAAATACAAAACTAACTCTACACGACAACACAGAAACCATCTAAGAAAGATCAACTCACTACAGAATAAAAGGAAATCAGGAACACGGGAATATACTAACACAAAATCACAACCCTACCAAATGCAGCCCCATGCACTGTTTTAATGCAGGCCTCTTAAAAGTTGCTTAAACATATTTGGACTGCTCAGAATGTAATCTTCTGTGCTTTTTATTCTACGCCTTCTCGATGCATTTGTGTTTTTACAGTAAAGCTGTGATGTAGCGTGTATCTAGTGTATCTATCTAGTTTGGGCCCTGAAGTGTTTAAGAAGCTGGTCTGTCCAAACCAGTCTGGTCTCATAAAGTAGCCTGTGAATAACACACTATTTTAGTTAGCTGATAGACAAAACAAAACAAACAAATGCAAACATTTTGTGTTCCATAAAATAGCTGACACTAGTTCAATAGAATAATATAGATATATATGTATATATAGTTTTACAATTTTAGCATTTATATTGAAATATGTTTCCCATGATTTTCATTAAATGCAAAATCAAAATATAAAATATTTTCAAGTAAATTCATTTCTTGATGGCAAAGTGAACAAAATAAAATAAAGACTTCCTGCCTGTGTCTCTGCAGAGCGCTGAGGATGAATCACAGTGGGTTGAAGACCTGCTGAAGCTCCATACAGCCCGAGTCAGAGACGTGGAGATCCTTACAGGCCTGGACCTCTACAGATCCACAAACCTCACTTACACCAGCACCCTGAGTCTCAAAACCTACCTGCAGACCTTCGAGAGTGATGACTAGAAGCACAGAGACAGACATACACATATAGGATATAGCCCTTTGTAAAAGTCCTGCATTTTCTTTGCATGCTCGCTGGACAGACAATACAACACTGTTCCAGTCCTGAGGAACTGCCCAGGAAGTGCTTGGAAAAGGGAACATGTATTTGAAAATTACAAGATTACAAGAATGGTTTGTTTGGAAGATTATGATAGGAATGTTCAATCCTAGCCACAAAATCTGTTTAGGAATAAGCTAGCACAGGAATGATGCAGGGTGGGTAACGCACACATAAAGGACTATAGCAGTGTTTTGTCTCTGTATCTATAAATGATTTACACTTCATATTCCTACTGACATATGCACTGCATGCTATCAAATTTAATATTTAAATTTAAATGTGTTTAGTTCACTTATAGAAATTAATTAGTAGTCTTGGTTCAAGGAATATTATCATTGAGAGGCAACGCAATGAGAACTTTTCATTGCAAACTGTGAGGAAAATAACACAGAAATGTGATTAAAATGGTTGAAAATTTACAATAAAAATGAGGAACTCTAAAGCAGGCCTTAATCTTTTGTAGTTTTACCTCTCTTACCTCTGTACCAAAGACATATATATCTATAAAAGATGGATGTAGCTAAGGTGACATCACCCACTGATTTCCCAGTTTTGTCCCGTTTTGAAGCCTCAAGATGAGCTTTTCTGCTTTTCCATCTTGGTTGCAAAAAACCAGATGTGACTAGGAGGGGCAGGTCTGACTGTGAAACCACATGCACATTGGGTAACAAGTCATTAGTAAATGAGCATGCAGTTTCATACCACAGATAATCCTCCATTTTCAAACACAGTATGACCAAGATTTACAAAATACACTTTTTTTTTCTTTTTTTTTTTAAATTCAGCATGACCCAAAATGAGTTACTGAGCCCTTAAACTCATCAGGAAAGTGTTTACAGAGGTCAAGTCAGAGAGCCATTTACCCATAGACTTCTATAGGACAGGAAATCTTTCTGCAGCCACAGCTATCACCATCTGGTGGCCTTCAGATAGAATGCACGTTTAAGGCACTTCTGCACTGGCTGGAAGCAAAGGCCATATTTTATACTGTCTGTACCCTTAACATCCACCAGGTCAGTAGCCAACAGTCCATGATTATGGGTAAGGTTTGGGTTAGGTTAATGTTGACCCCTTTTTATAGAATTTTCCCTTTTTGGAACTCCCAAATGGAAAACCTAGAATGAAAATAAAGGGAATATATATGACTTTATTTAAAAGGTAACATCTTCTGGTTTCTGAAAATGTAACACATGATGTGACACATCACAAATCCCAACTCTAAGGCTAACCCTAGACAGGTTACTGGTGACCTGGTGGATGTTAAGAGGTTAAAGTCTAAAACATACAAATTTGCTGGTGTGGTTCTGTGCGTTATTTAGTATTTTGATTCCCTGAAGTACCCGGAGAGAACCCACACAGACACAGAGAGAACATGCAAACTCCACTAGCACCTAGTATATGAGTATTAATTCAGTGCCCAACGTGCCAGCTGCTTTGGCAGCATGGTGGTGGGGTGGTTAGCACTGTTGCTTCACAGCAAGAAGGTTCTGGGTTTGAATCCACCAGGCAGCTGGGGCCTTTCTGTGTGGAGTTTGCATATACTCGCTGTGCTTTCATGGGTTCTCTCTGGGTACTCCAGCTTCCTCCCACAGTCCAAAAACATGAATGGGGTTAGGTTAATTGGCAATCCTTTTAATTAAAAGGTGTGAATGATTGTCTGTCTCTCTGTGTTAACCCAGCAACCTGTTAACCCCTGACCTGTCCAGGGTGTACCCTGCCTTTTGCTCTATAACAGGTGGTATAGCCTCCCGTGACCCTGAATTGGATAAGTAGAAGAAAATGGATGGATGTCGATGCTTTGTGAGGTTTGCTGGGGGAAAAAAAGAGAAAAGGGTCAGTGCGGTGTGAATCGTGCTGTCGTGAGGAAAACATTTGGTTTAAAAATTGTGTCTTGTCAACACCACAACAAAAAGTTGTGGCTTGAAACATTTCCTCTTTCAAAACCTCAACTCACTGTCAGCTCCTCAGACATGGACAACATTTGGAAGTCATATTTCTCTCTAATACTTTGTAATATAGCCAAGATTCTTATAGCACACATTAAAACTAATACTGGTTGACCTTCATCTTGATTTTGATCCAGCTATGTGCCAATGTTCTTGCACTATAATGGCTAAAACTACAAAACTACAAAAATAAGACCTAAACCTGAATTGTCCTTTAATTCTGTTTGAAACACATCCAAACAATACTGATCTCATTTAATGTTTGTTTCTATCTCATCTCATTATTCAATGTTGGATTCACACCTTTATTTCTAAAATGAATCAGAACCCATATTTTTTCATGTTTGGCAATTTCCTTTGTACCGTTACATCGATAAGTTACCATAGCTAGTTTTTCATGGCTAGTTTGTCATGGTCATCAGTACACAAGAGTGATCAGTAAAATGATCAAGAAAACATCAGTTAAATGACCTGTCAAGCTGTACATAAAACCGTGTTTATTCCTGTAGTCTTTCAAATAAAAGCTGTAGAGAACTGGAAGACTTTTAATAACTGAGTTGTTTTTTTAATGAGTTGTCTTGTGGGACTGGCTGCAGATGATGAATCAAAATTAAAAACTATATTATGGTCATGTGACAACATCAAGGTTTCTGTGGTGGCTCAACCTGAACTTTGTTTTACAAAACAAACATTTTTCTTGTAATTTGCTGCTCATGGTTCAGCATGAGTCATCATGTTGTGATGTGTGTTGATGAGCAGTGCTGCCAGTCAGGATTCATTCACAAATTATGTGCTTACATGCATGTCTGTCTCCTAAACAACTTCCCCTTACAAGTGAATACCTTGTAGTTTCGTTAAGGCACACCATAATTGCAACTGAGCTGCATCAGAATCAGTGGAAGGTTGTCAGGGTGTGTGTTCAAAGGCTGTGACTCATATGACAGAGATAAGGGTCTACACATCTAGCTTCCCATCTCTGGTTACATTGAAGCAGCAAAGACACTTTGGTTAAATGTTGCTTAAATGTTAAATTATGCTTGAATGTAAAGAAAACCCTTGTGTTTCAGGTCATGGTGAATTGTTCTGCAGAGCCTTCAGCTTTCAGGCCCCTCTTCTTTGGAACCAGCTTCCAGTTTGGATTCGGGAGACAGACACCCTCTCTACTTTTAAGATTACGGTTAAAACCTTCCTTTTTGATAAAGCTTATAGTTAAGGCTGGACCATCCATTAGTTATGCTGCAATAGGCCTAGGCTGCTGGGGGCTTCCCATGAGACACTGAGCATTTCACCTCCTTTCACTCTCCATGTGTTTATACCCCACTGTTGCATTTAATCATTAGTTACTATTAAACTCTGGCTCTCTCCCATAGTGTGTCTTTTGTCCTGTCTCCCAAGAGGTCACGGGAAATGGCTGCCCCTGCCTGAGGCTTATTTTAGCATCTTGAATATGTCAGGGCAGACATACAGTATTCCTTTGAAAAGTACTGTTTACTAGACACACACTCTGTGTGGTCAAATGGGAAGATTAGTTCTGAACAATACCCCATACCCGTAGTTTTCTTTGAACACTGTAAATGAAGCTTCCTATTCAACCAAATGGGCATGCAACACAAAATAGTCATCATAATTTGTGGAAATTCAAGCCGAGGATAGTGGTTTCAGAAGCATAGCTCCTCATGGCTTTCATGCTGTGCAAAAACCAGCATGAGTCAAAGCAGTGTTTACAAGGCAAGCTACAGCATGTGTGATAAAGCCAGAGCCGTTGAAATGTAATTAAAAGACACTCCTCTTTATAAGGTTGAGCTGTTATGGCATCTGGCCTGTCTTTCTTATGTCATTTCTCCACTAAAGGAAATCCAATCTGTTAACAGTTAAAAATATGACCTCTTAGTGAATAAATTTAGACCCCCTAAATAATGAAAAAAAAGAACAAACAAACAAACAAAAAAAACCCCAACAACAACAAAAAGAAAACAGAAGGTAGACAGTGACTACAAACGTGATTCTCCCTAGCTTTAGTCCCAAGAAAAGTAAGGCACTAAAGAGAGACTCTGTAATTATTTCTGATTACTCCAATCATTTACCACGTATCTTTAATTAACAGGCAGTCATGAGCTCACACAAACCATCAAGGATTATTATGGTTTCTGTGAATACAAGTATTTTGACCACAGAAACAATTCCCACCACGCCCTGACACTATTGGATATTGGATATCCCTGACATCCAATGTCAGGGATATCCAATATCCAGTTGGATCACTGCCATTATGGGTGAGTCAGTATCGTACAGCTGGTATAACAAGTAACAAAAATGAACAAAAATGATGTAATGGTAATCTGAGTTTACCAAAACATGAACCTGGGTTTCGCAGGCTAGTTTTACGTGGGAATGCATCACATGAAGTCTATAGCTGTTTCCACATTTGAACTTTAAATAATTTTGGGAGAATCAGTATGGAATATTTTCCACAGTTGTCCTTTCCCACATGTAGCACACAACAAGAACACACAACAACAGTTGTCTCAACAGTGCTTTATATTGCAAGGTAAAGACCCCACAATATTGTAAAGTAAACATCAATGATTAGACAGTTCCCTATGAGGAAGAACTTTGTGATGGTGGGACGGAGGAGCTCCCTTTTTAAAGGAAGAGACCAGAACCAGGCTCAGAGAGGGAGAGCCATCTGCAGCAATCTGGTTAAGGGGTGAGAGGAAAGAGAAGAGAAAAAGAAGAGCACAGACAGAGAGAGAGCTTCAGGGTCAGCCGACCCACCTCCTTATTCCATCTCCTATGCGTAAGTGCAAATGCCCATCGTTGGATACAACAGTGTTATGCGAATCAATCCAAGCCACTTTGTTTAAATTGATAGCTCATGGCCCGTGATTACTCATTGGAGACACACTCCTTGAAGTAAATCAAAGAAATGCAGAACACCCTCCCGCCATCTTACAATTTCCAAACAACATGCCTCTTCATTGTTTGTGTTTACCTTTGTGGTATTGGGTAACAGATTATAATCTGTCATAACTATACTGTATACTTTCAAGTTCATTTATGTCATCTTGTACAGAACAATTATTTTTTTATGCAGGCCTTGCCACATACAGTAATTTTCGTCTTCGAAATGCGTATGTTGTGCATGACTACAACCTTGATAATCTCAACAGTTTGCGTTTTTTTCCGTCTAACATTGCTGTTACTGGAAATTGAAGTAAATTCTTTGTTCTAAGTAATTTCTGATGATCTCTCAGGACCTTTTCATCAACAGGGACCCTTATCTAGAAATCCAGCTAAGTTGGGTGAATCCTTACCTTATTTCTAGCTTATCCCCAGCCAAAAAGGGACAATAATATAAAATAAAGTTAAATAAAAAAAAATATAAAATTATATAAATATAAATAAATTAATTAAAAAATAAAAGTTTCCTCTTAAGAATTCCCCTCACTGTTGCCAGAGGTTTTTGGTATTTGTGCTTTGCACTGTATTTCACATGGTTTCTGGTAAAATATACCCCTCCAACAACAGTAACCCTGCACGCTGAAAGTTGAGAGTGATGGAGACCATGAAATCAGCCATGCCAGCTGCTTTTACAAACTGGCATTAGTTTAAGGAGGTTCTTAAACTTGAGAGTTTAAACTTCTTGGTTCAAAAAGAAAGAAAGATATGCCCTAGGAATGGTAATGACCTGGGATGACTGCCAGTACAAGAGAAAATTGTTGCTGACGTGTGAAAGAATTTCCTCTTTTTTTTTTAAAGAAGACAAGCAATAACTCAAAGGAAGGATGTCTCAGAGGTCACGTGGTTGTGGTGCTGCCCCACACTCAGGGCTAATGTAATGACTCAGCCTCTTATTGGAGACCCCACATAGCTCCACTTTTCCAGGTCAGTAGAATGCACAATTAACATTCCTTTCTCCCTTTTAATTCCTGTCTTAGTCATGTCTTAATCAAAACATGACAAATTCAGAGTAATGTGTGTGATTGCTGTTGGCCTTTGTTGCAGAAAGCTTACATGTGTTTACTTGTCACTGGTTGCACTGATGTTTGGTGTAATTTAAAAAAAAAAGAAAAAAGATAATATGCAGGGGGAAAGAACAGGGTATGTTGCAGGTGTACTTTGTGAACCTGTTATTCTGATTTCATGACAATAAGCAACAAACACAGTTTCCAGGTTAGTGTCTACTCATGTACCTGTACCACTGAATGGTAGAAGCAAGAAAAAGTAGATCTTGAACAGTCAAGGTAAGGACTTCCCTCTGCAGTAAGATTGAAAGGTTCCACATTAACCCATGATAAATCAATTTTATGAAGAAATATCAGTGAAAATCATTGTTTGTAATGTTTATTTTCTCAGATATACTGTATTTGGGGATTCAAGCTACAAAGTCGACAAAATTTTTAATAAAATTCAACTAATTAATTTCTCTACCACAGAAACATGATGGATGTCCTCAGTCTTAATGAGCAACTTGCAGGTCTGTGAATAAATGTGTAGGAAAATGAAACAGATATTAAATTTCTGAAAAAAAACAAAAACAAAAACAAAAGACAAACAAAAGAAAACAAAAAACAAAATAATATCATCCATTTGTAGTACAACAATGAATTATAAAACAATAAGAATCATAAAAAAATTCTTATTGACTCTCATTGGTCCTGACATCACAAAAAGGAATGTGGCAAAACTCAGCCAAGCAACAATACACATTTGCAGCTGCCCACATGGACAAGGCATGCCTGTTTTGCTGCCAGTGGTACTGATACATTGCGCAAAGTGGATGGAATAAAGAAGAAGGAGGTCTATCTCCAAATTCTTCAACTACACCTCAAATCAACAGCTAGATGGTTGAAACTTGGACACAATGGGACAATGATCCCAAACAGACATCAAAACTGGTTTTGGAATGGATAAAGCAGGCTAACATTATCATGTCTTCTTGTACTCATCATGCTCATGATGAGTATATGTAAACTTCTTGCCACAAGTGTAAATAGTGAACTTTAGTCACTATTTGTGTAATGACACAGATGCCAAAGAATACCTTGTGTGTGTATGTGTGTGTGTGTGTGTGTGCGCGCGCGTGTGTGTGTGTGTGTGCGTGTGTCACCAGTGGGGTTGAGAAAACTGGCAAAATTGAGCCCTGGGAATGAGAGCTGTTTGTCTGTTGCCTTTGACTTTATTGTGGGGTCAGTTTTTTGGGGTTTTTTTGCCTTTCAGCTCAGAGGTCCGGATTTTTTTGATTCCTGATCATAACTTATCAAGCGAGGCTCTCATAAGCTCAAGATCTCTCGTGACACCAAAACAACTTGCCCTTCCCAACAGCTTTGATAAGACAAATGCCCGATTACTGGCAGTGAGCTGTGAGTCAATTTTTCACATCATTACAAACACCATTAAAAGTCCATTAACAACTACAGTTATGAAAAGCTGTAATCAATCTTGATGTTAGTCAAATAAACCAATAAATAGTTCCAAGTTGTCTATTATCAAAAAACCTCAGAAATCAGGAAGTCTGATGTTGACACTTTGAATCTACATTATTGGTATTAGCTGATCATTAGCCCACAGTGTTATACCTTTTTATGTCACTACCTTTTTATCTTGCATGC
Source organism: Paratilapia polleni (assembly GCA_015106735.1). NCBI lineage: Eukaryota > Metazoa > Chordata > Actinopteri > Cichliformes > Cichlidae > Paratilapia > Paratilapia polleni. The sequence continues at coordinate 13,252 of VUQI01011627.1, forward strand.
ACTCAGGTGAGTTTTTGGAGGTAAAAAGTGACCAAAGGAACAACAGTTGTGGTTTGACAGATGGAAAACACAGACGTGTGAGGTTATCTCCTCATTCTGGCAATCATTTGCTTACCTAGTGCTCGCACTTGGTCCAGAGGTCACTACAGTGATATCTCCCTTTTATTCCATGTAAAGCAATGTGTGTCCCTCTGTGTCTGTCTGCCATCTGACTGTCTGTCTCTGTGCAGCGAGAGTGTCTAACTGCCACATGCAGAGTAGCTATGAATTGGGTAAAGGAGTCACAGAGAAACAAGAAGAAGATCATTGTGAGTATTGATTTTTGTTTTGGATAATTGGGTAATTGGGCAAAACCATGGCACTCATCACTGGTCTTTGTGTTTTATTTTTGACTACTACAAACTTAGGACTTTATTTGAATGCCATCTGTACCTTTGGAGGTATTGCTCTACTTAGAGTACTTTTACATTTTTGAGGAACTTCTGCTTTGTGGTTATATATCAAAGTTAGCATCATGCTGGTCCCTTAAAAAGCCAATGTGATTATTCCATTGGCTTTTGGATTATAGCAGAAAATAAACTCTCTGGAAAATGAAAGTTTTTGATACTTGCATGCTTTGTTCTGCAAGACAGTCTTCAAAAACTGAGACAAATTTTATGATTTTTGAAGTGTGAATGCAAATGTCAGATGTAAAATGCTAATGTTAGGATATAAACAAATTGCATCATGGGCATATGAATTAAGCATCACCACCACTAAGATACAGTGACTGCTATGATGACTCAACAGGCCACTTGTTTGTAAAAGCCTCCTCATATAATACCTAAAAAAAAATTCATGATCAGGGGATTTTCTTTCGTATTTTATGTTTAACATCAAAATGTGAACGTTTCTGAAGCTTGTGTTAACCACAGGCATCAAGCATCTAACCAAAGATCCATCATAACAGCACAAGCTTCATGTCTGAGTAACTGAACAATAGCAAATAGTTCTTCCTATCACACGCTTCTATAGTATTGATTGTAGTCATTTCAAATATATTTAAGTTGGCTCACATATAGGGTGTGTGATAGCTTGATAGATAGGTGATTATGGGCTGAAACCTAACTGTACACCAGATTACAGAACAAACATTTCATAGCCTTTTCAAGTTTTTTTTGTTTTTTGTTTGTTTTGTTTTTTTCTGGAAAAGAAACCTCTTGACAATAAACAACTATTTGAAATCAGTCTGCTTACATTTATGTTAGAAATAATGAATACAGATCTGATTGATAACAGTTTTTTTTTTTCACCAATCAGAAAACCAAAGTCCATGAAACTGCGCAAATTATAATTGCTTCAAGCTGGGTTTTCCTTAAAGGTCAAGTAGCAAATGAGTAACCTAGTTTCAAATCAGACATCCAGAGTCTGACTAAAATTATAAAAGGGTTGCTTTAAGATACTGAACAAATACTGTTAAGAACAGTTCTTTGGTGGGAAAGATCCTAGATCAGCATCAGTCTGAATTAAAGTGGTACTTTTCAGTCATAACACTGAACTGAACAGTGAACTGCAGTGACATGTTGTAAGTAGAAGGTAATAAATACACCACAGTAGGTTTGAACTGCAATTATATGAACACTAGATGTGTGTGTGTGTGTGCGTGTGTTAAGTAAGGTTTCTCTTGTACTTGTAACATCATTTGTTGCTGCTTTTAAACCCTCTGCTCCTCATTTTACGACTTCTTTTGTAACAACATAATGTACAAGACGTCACTTCTACTCACAGATAGAGCCTGACCTTTCTGTCTCTTTGGTTCTGCTCGATTTTATGAGAATATATATTTCCTCCTGTAAAGTAAAGATTTGTTGGAAGCTTCACATCGCATTTGTGTTTGTTTGTCACAGATTGGTGTCTTGGCAGTGTTGATCGCGATCCTAATCCTTGGTCTTGGACTCGGTCTTGGACTGGATTTGCAGAGATGTCGAAACCAAGGTGCACTCACAGACACGCACATGATCACACACAAAAATGCTTCATGCAAACATGTCTCTGCAGGCTCAGATACTTCCCATACTTATACTGACTTAGAAAAAAAACGGTTTCAAAGCAAACAAATAGTTAGAGTGTGTCAGACAAATCACAGTTTCATGCTGGAGGAATTCACTTCCTTCACTCACTTTAAGAAGGGAATTCATTAACCCATTCATTAACCCTTTGAGGTCTAAGGTAATTCTGATAGCCCAGGGTTAGGTTTATGCATCCTTAGGCCTCAGAGGGTTAAGTTATTTTTTATATTGTTTCTGATTTTTGTATGAAATGAATCACAAGGTTTCCTGATTAAAGCCACAAGTCACAACAGGTGGAGTATTTTGTGTTTTCACCCCAAATCTCTATTACCTAAAAGCCAAGTGTAAATCCTTTTAAAGGGTGAAAGAACTTTGACATGTTCCACTTTTTTGCACTAGACTGCTGGGTGTTTTTGAAGCCATAAAGCACCATAATTCGTCTTGAAGATTAGATAAGTGTTATACAAATGTCAGTCCAATTACAAGTGTATAATATTATATAGAAAATAACTGTACCCAGTTTTGCACCTTTTTTTAACAAAAAATCTATTTTTGTACTATTAAATTAAGATACAAAATTGTCACTAGAGCTTCAAAACTGGTCTAACCAGGTAAAACGACAAGGGTACAAATAAGTACCCCCAATGTTACTTAAGTTGATGATAGATCGTTAGGTTATAATATAAATGTTAATCTGTCAACAAACATGTAGTTCTGAATATATATACAGCACATTTAAAGCTAGAAAAGCTCAGATGACTACCTATATTTCAGTCCATTTGTTTTAATTATCTTTCTCAGAGGAGGTGCTGATTCATACGAAAAAAAATCATGCTTTTTCACAAGGTCAGAGTTGTTGGCTCGGCATTGTAACACAAAATGACTCAGCAGCTGTCAGATGTCACATTGTTTCATTTTGGTTTGTAATTCTAATGCTGAAATATAGTGTTCTGAATCAGAGCAGTTTTTCGCTGTACAAATGTGACTTGCTGCACATAGGCATTTACAAGGAAATGTTTCAATTTGCTTTTCTTTTTCACGTAAATGAGCATGAGTACATGAGTTTCAGTAAACCATGCTAATATGGTTACAGCTATGGCAGCCCACCTAAATAAAAGCAAAGAAAATTTTTTTTTTCTTCACACACACACATATACATATATACACATATATATATATATATATATATATATATATATATATATAAATTCCCCACTCGCCCTGCGGGCGGTCTTTTTCATCCTGCAAGCTCGTGTCCTCTCACCAGAGGCCTGGGAGCTTGAGGGTCCTGCACAGTATCTTAGCTGTATCCCATTTTGACCTCGGGAC
>VUQI01011632.1:10006-24739 GCA_015106735.1 Paratilapia polleni
CTGATGGTTAGTCACCTTAAATGGGACTGGAGCTTGTGTTTCAGCAGTTGCAGATGGCACTGTGAAGTGACAGTGCACTGCTTTGCCTCTTTAGTGGAAAGTGCTGATACATGTCAGAGCTTCCTGATTCATTAATCAAAGCACACACCTAACTTATTAAAGCCTGCAAAGAGTATCTCTTATTTTATCACATCTGCAGTTTTCTCTTTTCCACTGTGCTTTTATCCTTCATTGTCTGGCTGATCATGTCAAGAGGCAGAAAAGGAGAAAGAGAGAGAGAAACCTTACTAACAAGGCTCATGTATCTCAATCACCACAAACAATATCAGTTCCAGCTAAAATATGCAAGGCAACACTCCTCACAATAGCAATGCCAGGGGCCACAGTGGCTGGCATTTCCTGACAAATAGACTTAATTTACATGTAACCCTGTTTTTGTGTTATTAATTCTCCTCTCACCTACTTACACACATACATGCACACAAGCAAATGCAACCAAATACATCCCCCATTTTTCATTCATTCTCTTTGTCTTTTTGTAAATGATAAGGTTTGGGCTCTGACTGACAGGCGACTCCATCCTTTCCCCATTCTCTCTTTTCAACCTATCATGGTCTCTCATTTCGGAGCTTCCCTCTGCTCTCATTCTGCCCATCAGCATTATAAAGCCCCATACCATGTATGCACATACACACACATACACAGAAGCGGTAAGGGAGGAATTATAAGGAAAGGAGATTGTGCAAAAGAAAGCTTTGAGTTTTAGCTGACACAATGTCTGCAAGCAACTCTAACTGATTTTCTTTTAATTCTCTGGTTAATAATAGAGATTCAAACACCACTGCTGACAGGACAGGTGATGACTCTTCCAATGAGTTATTTTATTTTCTCTCCCCAGTCACTTCTAAATGTTTAAGCAGTGATATATTAAACTGACAAAAGACTGTTGTGGATGTTGGATGGGATTACAAGCAAAAGATGGTAAACTGGGACAAATCATTACATGTAATAACCCCATGATTTCCGTTAGGAACATTAGCTATTACTGCATTTCAAAAAAACCTAAACCTGTGTGTAGTACCACTACATAGAGTATTTTTTTTTTTAAGCAGTACTTTTCTAGATGGACTTCAACAGTAGACTGGTGTATGCTACCTCCCCAAAGCCATAACATTAACCTGGAATCTACAGAAAATGAAAAAACAGGACAATAAGACCCACCTGGCTGAATTTAAAAGTTGCCAAGTTAGTGAGGAAAGATTACTTTTGCAGGTTTATTTGTATGCAGTTTGCCCAGTCAAACAACAATAACTGGCCAGAAGCCTTCAAGGTCAGTTCAGACTGACAACTGTAGTTGCACTGCTATACTCACAGGTGACAAACTCTGGAAAAATAATGCGTGGCAAAAAAAAAAAAAACCCACGCAGCATATAGGACAAGATCATAAAGTTCAGCAACTTTCTGATCATTAAATACAAAAACCATGCCTCATTTGCCTCATTTAAATTTGGCCCATGACTGCTTTCAGATGTACATCTGTAGTTTCACCATGGTGTTTCTCAATGGCTTCTCAGATCTTATCTCTGGAACATTACAAGTGATATCTAGAGTGTGTTTACTGCATTACTTGCTATTATTGTGATGCTTATAATTCCTATAAAGTTTGTATTAATAACAAACAAACAGTTCAGCTCAGAAGTTGCTATTTATTGAAAGGACAGAAGCATGCATTTACGTTAAGACAGAGGGAATGCGGAGAAAGAACACAGATCAGATAGCAGCCACAAAGTAATCAGGCTGAATTGTACTGATTCAGTTGTTTATATGGAGAATTTTTGTTCTATTTGGGCTTTTAAATCAATTCGAGTCGGAATATCACACACCATATTAATGTAGCCAGCCAATGACACCTAAGGGTACCCAAGTGAATGTGTGCCAAGGGATCCTGGTCAAGAGTCCATAAGTGAAGAGTGGGAGAGAGCTCACATTTAGATGTTGTGGTTTCAGCAATAACTGGGTCTAAAAACTGGGTGTCTGAACACTAATCAGGGTAAGTGTGGGTAAGAAAGATTAAAAAAAAAAAATTGGTCAGGAAGCAGCTGCCACCAAGGTGCTCTTTTGGAAAGTAATACTAATACAGAATTTCTCTCATGTGCTGCTCAGTTTTTGTTGGATAAATAAATGTATCTGGTGTCTTGTATATTTGACAGTTTTGTTTGGCTTAGCTCTTGTGTAATAGCGCTCTTCAACTACACACTGAACAGGGAAACATCAAGTGTTTACTCTAGGGCTTCTTCTCACTCTGATTTCCAAGTGACTTGACTTGTTGATGGTACGCAGCAAACAGCTCCAGCCACGGTGAAAACCGCCTACACGCGAAACAGAGCTGTTGTGTGTTACATCTTCAGGTGCAAGAGGAAGGGAGTGAGAGAGAAAGAGAGAGAGTTTGGAAAAACGTGTGACTGTGTGTATCGTGATGACTGCTGCTGTGTATGCCGTCACTCCAAGTTCAGACTCGTGCTGCTGTTTTTCTGCTGCACTGCAGAGGCCTGCGTTGCCTCTTGCTCACAACTTTAGACTGGTTTCCCCGGCAACCAGGGTGTCTGCACATAGAGAGCAACCATCTTCCCCAGATGAGAGCTTTTGTCAGTACAGTCACGATCACTAGGACAGAGAGAGAGAGAGAGAGAGAGAGAGAGAGAACAGGGGAGGGGAGGAGAGAGAGGGAGACAGAGAGCGATGAGAGAACACATAGTAACTCTTACCCATATATCACTTATATATCTGGGTGAGACCTAAATTGCTGTTTGGCCAACCAAGTACCCAAACCTTTTCAAGTTACAGTAGCATAGCATCTCTCACTTTTTCTCACACACACGTGCTCCACAAGTTTTGCCAAGACATTTTGCTTCTTTTAGGTACCAGGGAAGTGAATGTCAAGTTTACCTCACAGGATAAAGTAGTATTTGAGCCCAAGATGAAAAATACCTGAGCTACTCTGAGTTTTATTCCAACTGTGCCACTGCATCTAAAAGTAGTTGGACTTGAAACTTTTTTATGAGCTTGAAGAAAACAAAAACACGAATGGGCCCCAGCTCTGAGGAACTCCACACTATGAGTTGCTTTGAAAAATTTATTATCAACATACCTTTTTCTAAAGTAAACTAGATGATGGAAGTGAACAGTATCTATGAAATCCATAAACATTATTTTAGCCATTATCTAATGCTAAAACAAATAGTATTACAGTACTGTTTCTCATTCCATATGAGCACAAATCACTTGCATCACTATGCCCAGGCAAACAAAAAAACTTACCAGCTTTAAAATTTGGCCAAACTAGTTCTAGTCGTGTCTTGATGCATGCTCAATCATCCAGGTAAGGAATTCCCAGAAAGTTGATTGTGTTCATCTGGACGTAGTGTTTTCAGTGGGAGAAACGTTTCTGAAGAAGTCACTTGGATGAGTGATGAAACGTTTCTCCCACTGAAAACGCTACTTCCAGATGAACAGAATCAACTTTCTGGGTAGTTCTAGTTGTGTTAACTAAGATGGTCTGCTCTCACTGTATACAGCATCTTTGAATCTTCGTGATTCTGCACAGTGCTTTACAACATGTATTCCATTCACCCATTCACACACCATTACTAGAGCTGCTATGTAAGGTGCTTGCCTGGCACTGAGAGCAACTTGGTGTTCCGTGTCATGGGGAAATTGAGAGCCAGGGATTTATCCACCAACCGTACGACTAGTTGACATCCAGCTTTACCCTTTGAGCCACTGCTTCCTTGGCCTGTAGCTTAGGTCCAGGCAGAAGCACCTGTCTCTCTGCCTTTTTGTGTGGAGTTTGCATGTTCTTCCTGTGACTGTGTGTGTACTCAGTTACTCGGGCTTCTGCCCACAATCCAAAGACGTGCATACTATGGTAATTGTTGTTTCTAAATTGGCTGTATGTGTGAATTCAAGGTAGATACAGCACTTAAAGTACTTAAGTGATTAGGTGTGAAAAATTAAATGTGGCTTGTAATAAAAAGCACTTTGAGTGGTCACTAAGACCATTAAATAAATGCCAGTACAGAAAAATTTAGATCTCCTAATGGGGTGTTAGCAATGAAGACCCTGTTGGAATTTAATTCTAATTACAAAAAAAAAATCTCCACAAATAATAGGTGTATCTGAAAGACAGTTTCTTCCTCATAGATAAAAAAGATTAAAGGATTTTTCTTGATGAAATTGCTGTTCCATCTTGAAAAATAATCTTGCATAATTATGTGAAAATATACTAAACAGCCCTCATACCAAGGACATTTTATAGCATATGCTGATTCCTGTCATGCAACAAATCTAACTAGACCCAAACATTTGCTAGCTTTTGTAGAATGACTGTTTGGAAAAGTTGAAATGATCTCCACTGGCAGTACACATGTACAAATATGTTATTCCCTGCCACTTCTCCAGAGTACTCCAGCACTGAATCCAAATATCTAGAGAAAATCCTGTGCAAGAGCAGAACAGTTGAAGATGTGAGTTTGTTCTTTTTATGTTACAAGCCTTGACACTGTTTCGATTCCACATGTGCTGGCAAACCACATCTTAGGCCTGCCTTTATGGATTTCCGCAGTGAAATCCTGCTTCTTCTCATACGATAAGCCTTTCCTCACATGGGCAGCATAGTTTACTTTCAGCTTGTCCCTGTGGTTAAGGAACTTATAATCAGCGTACTGGGGCATTAATATCCCTTTACATTCCAACTCACTGCGCCCTCTCCATTCAGCTGTCAGCCTTGACTGTCATTGTTATGATATATTTCCAAAAAGCACAAAAGTCTGATCCTTCAGCCCCCTCTGGCAGGTTTACTAGCCTCATGCTGTTCATTCACCACCTTGTCTCCATGTCTTATTCGTTGTGTCCAGTGCAAATACTATAATTTGCAGTAAAGCAAAGTCATTCTGAGCCTTAGATAATCGCAGCTCAGTTTGTGACACCCATTTAGCACAGTCCCTTATCTCCTTTCTCATCTCTGCTATGGCTCCAATAATTGTGCACGGTTTAGAGAAAAACTCAAACTTCATGTGTTAATTAATTAGAATTAATGATAACTTTTTGAGCCAGTAGCACCAAATTTTGATAGCTGCAACTATTCAGTGTTTTTCCTTTTTCCTTGCTTGTCCTTCCAGAGGTTGCTATAACAAAATGTGTGAAATTTCAGAAGCTTAACGATTGCTGAGGAAGGACATTTAGTGATGTCGAAAACCTGAAATTAGTGTCTGTGAATCATGTGATTAGTGAAATATTTACGAAGTGTTTGGTATTCACTTTTGTTAGTCATTTTTGTCACTTCTTTTTATATATTCTCTTTTAACTCCCTAAGTATGTATCAAGATACTGAATCTGCATTGTGATGCAACAAAATATTAATGTGCTGAATATTGTGACTTGGCACTTTCAATATAACAGTTGAAAAAGCTATTCCTCGTCTTTTTGTATCTTCCATTTACATTATATTTCATCAAACATATAATACACTGACTTACACTGAACTAAAAGTACACAGTTTGGGTAGAAGTCTGCCAAGTGTACTACATTGTTTTTTTCTTTGCATAATTGTTTGGCGCTCTTTCTCTCTCTATTTGGCTTTGTTGAAAGAGCACTACTATGCTGCCCGAAAGAAAACCTGTACCTGTATTTCTCAAAAATGCAGATAGTACTTTTCATTTCCAAATGTATACCCTTATTGTCTCACTTCCATGTTCACTTCTCTCCTTGTCTATATGTCTAGATGTATTACTCACCAGACTCTAAGGCTCAGCTGCAATTTAGCTTTTCTGTTTCATTCAAAACATTTCACTCTCTGTTCCTCCACCCACTCTCAGGATCTATTTCTCAGTAGTGCGCCCTCATTTGACCTCTCCTCTAATGAATAATAATGAGTTTTCCTCGGCGCACATTGGTCACTGAGATCCAGTCAGGGGTCACTTGAGGAAGACAGGATAGCTTGCTGTCTCTTTCATATTGTAGTGATAATATTATTAATACAACACTTTAGCAACAAGGATCCGATGGCTGTATTTGTAATATATTATATTTGGTCTTTTGGTGGACTAATAGCACGTCAGTGTTTGTAGGCTTGTTATTACTGCCATTCGCACACTCATAACTCTTCATTACCGCTAATAAGGACATGAGATCTTCTGAAACAGAGACATGCACAGGCACACCTCCAACAACGGAGGGCTGTTTTTGTTATTGCTTTGTGATTTTTGCGTGTGTGTGTGTGTGTGCGTGAGGGACAAGTCTTCAGTCTCAAAGGAGCGTCACTGTTGTGATGAACTGTCTGAACAGTTAACTCAACTAAAATGTTTCTCCCGCTGTAGGCGATGGTTTTGTCATGTCAAAGATAACAAGGTTAAGCACTAGCTCACATAAATTTATAAATCCAGAAAAATCTAAAATGTCCTCTGTTATCCAATCTATGAATACAACCCAAGCCACATTTTCTTCTTTAGCTCAGATAGGCACTATCTTGAATAGTGTCACAGAAACTAGTGGACACGATTAGACAGATAAAGATCCTCTCTTGGACATGACCTCTGTCAATGACACTCTCCCTCCCCCTCCAACACACACATGTACACATATACACACAGACACAAGCCGGTACATACACATTGAGACACCACCTCAAACGCAAACATCTCCTCAACCACAAACACTACAGGTTGTAGACAGCGTTTACAATGTGTGAGACACTCCTTGTGCACACACATGCGCGCAAGATACCAGACAGAGCGGACATATAGATTCAACCTCAAATCAGATTTGCAGGTAGAGTATCATGGGACCTTTTCAGCACCTCTGAGTCTATATTAATCACTGGCTGCACGCACCAGTTCAAAGTTGGTGTAGACATCCTTTCTCATCTTTACTATCTGAAGACATTTTGTTGCTATTATTTGTTAAAGAATAATCTTTTTTCTATCACAGAAAACAAACACTCCTTTATGCGCTGTGTTTCCACTAAAACAATCAAAGGTGAGAAAATATTGTATCATTATGACAATGCAAGCCATTTAGAGGATGTTAATTTGAACTACAATAAATATGAATAGTGCTTATTTATTTATTTAGTTATTTATTTTCAGTAAGGATGATGTGTTGGTGTCCTTTCTTTGGTCTGTGTAGACACAAATGTACAACTGCTGTTTTTTGCTTTTTTTTTTTTTTTAAGGATGTCTCTTAGGTTTGTCACTCTGAAGCTGTTGGCTGCACAGTAAATTAATCCAGGATGAGTTAGAGAACAGCTTGACTTTGGAAGGGGCGCCTACATTTACAGTTGCTGACATGCTTAGAGGGTTTCCAAAAATGGCTCCTGGGGTAGGCTATTTGACAATAATGGTTCGAGCTGGTTGGGAGAAACCCCAACAGTCTGAGGTTGAACTAAGTGCTCAGTTGTCGTGCTCATCATCCTTTCTACCTTACACAACAACATGATCTGGTGCCTCTCTGTTCTGTATCCAGTTCAATACTTTGGCACAAGTGAATGAATACCTAGATAAAGGCACTGAATAATATAGCCAGAGAGAACAGCACATCCACCAGATCCTTATTATCCTGAAATGTTTGGTGCAAATGTCCATTATGCTGGAGTTTTTTGTTTTTTTGTTGTTTTTTTAAATTATTATTAATTAGGACAATTCACCATAGGACTTTTATAGAGGTAGGCCTCACAAGCTTGAAAGACATAATAGTGATTATATGTGAATGTTTAGTGCAGATTCTAGGCAGGTCACTTGCAAGCACAGCCTGTGAGAAGTTAACGCACACTGTAAAAAAGAAAAGGCCCAGAAAACTCAAAATATCAAGTGAAGTTAATTTACACATTTAGACAAAAGTTCTGGCAACTTGAATTTTCTTGTTCAACTAATTGCAATATTCCTGTGACTTTAACAATAAAATTCTGGCTTTAAAGGCATGTATTTCTGCCATCAAAAAACACAGAAATTCTTATTGAGTAAATGATAACAACTGTGCCATACTAGTTTCAGGATCACAACCTTTGGCATGGAAGGCAAACACACCAACAAGTACACCATGAAAGCACTCCAACACGTTGGGTGGACAAATCAAGATTCATGTTGCTATAGCTGTATTTAAGAAAGGCTGATTAAACATATTTGTGTTGTACAGTGTTGTTGAATGAAGTCATGAATATAAGGCAACTCCTACTGAGTTTCAGCAGCTTCAGAAAATTAATTAAAATAAAATTAACTGTCACATCTTTAACATTCAAGTTCCCTTAGCCTTTAATGTAAAGATTCAAAAACATTTTGAAGCAGCAGTTGTCATTTTACAAGCAGTGTATGTACTCTAGGCTGCAATGTTGCATCGCAGTTCCATCTTCCTGTACCTTGACACCGGCGTGGAGCTGTTAATGAGTAGTTAAAACATGCTAGTTTGGTGAAATTCATAATCTTTTCAGACTGTTCACACAACAAGTAAAGGAAATACATCAGAATAATGGAGTTTATTTTTGCTCATGATGCAGTCATGATCAAGTGACCAGGCCGATGGTAAAAAGGCCTGTTTTTTTGTTATTCTTTCCCTCTAATGAAATATTGAGGTATCGACAAAAACTGTGGCCCAACAATCAAGGTATTAACTTATCTGTGGTTTTGGAGAATTGCCGCACCCCTAATATCCAGCGTTTGAACCATTCATTTTCAGTGATCAAGTGAAGTGTCAGTGTTGTACAAATTAATAAAGTGAGAAGAGGGCATGTGTACTGAAAGCTAAAGTGTGTCCATCCACACACTTCAGTTTCAGTGAACAAGTGAACAGTGAACAAGACCAGTTCAAACTTGAACTTGTACACTCAAGTTTTACTAAGAATCAATTACTTAAGGAGGTACACATGCATGATGCTGTTATCTACAGGGTTTCCTCGAGGGAAACTTAGTCTTCTGTAGTCTTCTTCTTTAGTTGTCGTAGAGTAGAGATATACAGTTTTGAAAATGTATTAGGGCAACTATAGGATGAAATTTGTTGGACTGACAAGCTTTTGCTTGTAAAATCTATATTTTTGTGTCAGATAAATTTGAAAACTTTACTAAGATCAACAGTTGCTAGTTATCATTTTTACAGTACTTAGGTGAAGTAGAGAAAAAATCTTTTGTATTGACAAAACAACAACAAAAACATGTCTCATAATATCATCAAACCATAACTGCTTATATAGCATGCAAAAAAAACAAATCTCTGATTTTATAGAGAAACCATACTTATGGACAACAAAACTCATCAGGGTATTTAACAAATCAAAATTAACAGGAGTATTGCTATCATCCATCAATATGCATCACTGAAACATACTCCTAAATCTAATATTCACTTATTGTTTTATAGATGCAAAGTAGGACCAGCATGATATACAGTGTTTTTATACCATGTTTTGCATAGTTATCTGGATTTAAAAGGTAGGTCAAAAAATCAAATAAACACAAAAAGAAAGAAAGAAAATTAACTCATAAATAAGCAAAACAGTCTAAACAAAAGTTGTTTTTTTCTTTGTTTTTTACAGTTATAGGAAGTTTTGAATTTATACCGTAAGTGAGGTTTTTATTTTGATGTTTTTTAGCCAAGCTCACTCAATAACCCATTCCTCTAAGCAACCTAAGAAAATACAGTCACAGTAATTCATAATTTAATGATTTGTTATATTTAGAGAACCTACATTTTGAATGAATTAAACTTAGTTTTCATGGCTTTCATGTTGACTTTATCTTCAAGGTATTGGTTCAATAGTTTTCCCTTTGTGCAGGTTTGAATTCATGAAATATACGTTAGAATTATTTGCTTGTTTGTTTGTTTCGGGGGTAATTCGTGGATCAGGGACCTAAGTGAACTACATTATCTGAGAAAAAATTTTCAGAAACACAGCAATAATGTATTGAGTTGATTAAAAATGTATCACTCAATACAGATGATGATTTCTTATTTATTAAGTCACTATCATCACATGATATAGAGGGAATTCCACTGCATTCTACTGTAGGAAATTTTAAATATACACTCAATGCCTGTTCATTAATGCAAATATCTAATTAGCCAATCGCATGGTAGCAATTGTATTTTGGCATGTACACATGGTTAAGACAACCTGCTGAAGTTCAAACCGAGCATCAGAATGGGGAAGAAAGATGATTTAAGGGACTTTGAACGTGGCATGGTTGTTGATGCCAGACAGGCTGCTCTGAGGATTTCAGAAACTGCTGATCTACTGGGATTTTTCCACACAACCATCTCTAGGGTTTACGGAAAATAGTCCAAAAAAGAGAAAATATCCAGTGAGCAGCAGTTCTCTGAGCGAAAACGACTTGCTGATGCCAGAGGTCAGAGGAGAACGTTCAGACTGCTTCCAGATGATAGGAAGGCAACAGTAACTCAAATAACCACTTGTTGCTATCAAGAATCAGAATCAGAATCAGAATTATTTTTATTGCCAAGTTTGTACACAAACGAGGGATTTGTCTTGGTGTCATGGTGCAATACAGTGGTACAGAAGTGAAGAAGAAGAGTATCTCAGAATGCACAGCACATCAAAGCTTGAAGCAGATGGGCTACAGCAGCAGAAGACCACACCAGGGGTCACTCTTGTCAGCTAAAAACAGGACTGAGGCTGCTTTTTGCACGAGCTCACCAAAATCAGACAAACGAAGATTGGAAAAACATTGCCTGGTCTGGTGAGTCTTGATTTCTGCTGTGACATTTGGATGGCAGGGTCAGAATTTAAACAAGATGGCTATTGTTACTGACTATGTCCATTCCTTTATGACCACATTGTTCCTATCTTCTGATCGCTCCTTCCAGCAGGATAACTTGCTACGTCACAAAGCTCAAATCATCTCAAACTGGTTTCTCAAACATGACAATAAGTTCACTGTGCTCGAATGGCCTCCACAGTCACCACATCTCAATCCAATAGAGCACCTTGGCGTTGTGGTGGAATGTTTCCAGCACCTTGCTGAATCTATGCCAAAAGAATTAAGGCAGCTCTGAAGGCAAAGGGGGGTTCAACCCGGTACTAGCAAAGCATAGTAATAAACTGTCTGGTGAGTGTATATTAATAACTTGGATGTTTTTGGTGGTCTGTCACTTTCTTACTTAATGTCAGCAAAAACAAATACAATTCAATTAAATTTCACAGAATTTGCAATCATATCTCAATCATATCTGAGTCAATGAAAGCCATTCCATTCCATTATGTGACTACTGAGTCAGTGACTTGGATGTTATCAGTCAATTGCATAGTCCTGATCAGTTGTAATCAGTTCCATAAATATGGCCAATAGGTGCCCTTCTCCACTTCAAACAAACTCAGTAGGCAGTTTTCATCCATTGTAGGTTATGTATGACATTTCTAACAATCGTGCAATGATGTGCACATAAATTCTCTGTTGGTAAGGTTGTGGTAAGCTAGATAATGGTGCTTTGTAACATGTGCTTTACATCGTGGAAGAGTTATTCCCATCAAAACCATAATCTTTTGCTTACTCCAAGTATTTCTGTTTAATTCTGTCTGGCATCCAGAGAAGTAATACCTGGATAAACATTATGCACATTCACAGGAGGTCAAGACATAATACCAACAAAGTCACATGGATGACGCACACAACCTAATGGGCCAGACTTGTTCTTTAGTTCTTAAGATCAGGCTGTGGCCCAGACCATTACTGCTACATAGTGAATGCGGACTGCCAGTGAGCCAATAAGGCTGCCTACTGATGATATGCATTGCTGTGTGCAACATGTTACTGTAATCATATTATCTTTATCTGTAATACAGTAATGTAAGACATTTCGGTGCAATTCAGTAATCACATTACATTTACTTGTCAAGCAATTATTTCTTGGAAAAAACAAGCAAACTCCCTGTTTCCTGTGTACTGGAGGAGTGGAGATTAATTACTTTTAAAAATTACTTTCATTTTAATTGCATGAAAGGAGAAGAACGTGGCAAAAGGCTCCATGGACAGAAACAACTATTTACTGCTGCCAACATGAAATTAAGGCTTGTAATATTATCTCTAAAGACAATATGCTAACCCAGAATAATGCTAAAGCTGAGTGTGTGATGACCACAGCCAAGCAACCCATGCTAGAACAGGTAAAAAAGTGGAGACGACCAGTCAGGCTTGTAGCATTGTAGCCTCCATTTCTACCTATACCCGTTTCTACGATAGAATCACTGCAATATTTTTCTGTAAAGTGCTCTTAGGGATGGTTTTTAACATTTGCTGTCAGCTTTGTGTTAATACTTAAACACTAAAGAAAGATCTTGTGTGTGTCCTCATTATGATAGGGATTTGTGCCACTGTGTGGGTATGCAGCCTAAAATTTATATTGCTAAATGCTAATTATGTGACAATACATCTCAGGCATCTTGTAAATAAGTAACTTGCATTGCATTAACAACAACAAATAATATATAATTTTATTTATTTTACTTTTTTTTGAGCATCAGCCCCAATATTGGTGGTATACTGTATATGTGACTTATATCCACTGATATTGGCCATTCAATGATAGCATTTAATTGATTCTAGTCAATTGAGCACAATCACCTTGATGACCAGATCCCCAGCATGTGTCAACCACACCCCACCCATGCAAACCCGATCACTGTTACTACGCATTTGTTGTTGAACTTATCTTTAAGGGTATTTAATGTGAATATGTAACCTACGCCCTTTCTCTATCTTTTTATCTCCTGCATAACCATCTACTCCTCTGTCTTTCTGTGTTTAAAGGTCAGATATATTTGTTTATTGTGTGAAATTGTATGGAGAGTCCACTTGCTCATTTTGACAGAAAGCTGAGGCAGAAATATACAAAACACAATTTCAGGCAACTGATCTAAAGGGTGCAGGCTGGTCAGAGGAGAGACGTGGGCCAATGTGAGTCCTCCTGCATGACTATGATAAACATAAACAGAGAGCTGCCCAGCCACAATAACTAGACTACAAAGGCAAACACATAAATACACAGACAGATACACAAATAGCTACAGACATGCATAGAGAGATTTTCGTGGAGGAGTGACACATAGGGCAACATGCATACAATATTTCAGGATATGAATCAAAACATAAAATGTAAATTTAGGTGATGAGATTTAATGTGCTAGTTTCCTTGTAATCCTGCCCTTTCTCTTAATTTAGAGACCATTCAACAGCCGCAAGTGTGACTCCAAAATTAAAGCTGTCACAGTGTTTTTGGTCATATTTTGGATAAAGCTTTTATTTGTAGGTCAGGTTTTTCGTTTCTGTGACTCCTGGTAATTCCTGGATCTCAAGCATTTGATTGTTGCCCTGCTTGGCTTTATTACCTCAACCTCCCGTGAGTTTAGCTGCATTTTGGTCTACTTGCCTAAAGTGTAATAACAACTATAAAAAATGTGATGAGGGACTTATAATCCTTGAACTATGTTTTTGGATCCATTTACTGCACATGATTTTAGAATTTCAGAGCTATCTCTTGCTGTTGGAAAATCTGTGTTGTTAAGTACAGAATAATTGAAATGCCTCCACCATTCTTCCTGGCAGGCCATGTTTCTAGATTCTCTATAACGACCATAAGTATATTCACACAGTAGTCTATTAGTATAGACTACTGTGCAAAAGTCTTGAGCTGCCCCTCGTTTCTTTATATTTTGCTAGGAAAATGTGATATAGTTGCCGTGATTTATTGAAATATGTGCAAACATACATGGAAATACAGTACATAAGGCAAAAACAGAGTCTGTACAATTCTAACGAGCTTGAAAGTCAATATTTGGTATGACCACCTTTGTTCTTCAACACAGCCTGAAGCGTCTTAGGCCCGTAATTTCTTTAAGCAGTCTTCAGGAATAGTTCTCCAGGCTTCTTGAAGGACATTCAAAGCTGTTCTTTGAATTTTGACTTCCTTTTGTTCTGTTCTCTGTCTAGCTGATCCCACACTGCTTCAATAATGTTGAGGTCTGGGCTCTGGGGAGGCCAATCCATGACTGATAGTGTTCCACTGTGTGTTTTTCTATCCAGGTATGCTTGTACTGCATTGGCAGTGTGTTTGGGATCATTGTCATGCTGAAAAATGAAGCCATTGTCAATCAGATGGTATTGCCTGGTGGATCAAACTCTGACTGTACTTTTCTGTGTTCATAATTCTATCAGTTTTGAGAAGATCCCCAACACTACTGGCTGAAATGCAGCCCCAAACCCTGACAGAGCCTTATTCTACTGTAGAACTGTATTCTACAGATAACTGTAGACAATCACCATCTCTCCTGACCTCCTCCATACATATTGATGAAGATTTGAACCACTTTTTACCACTGTTTTCAGTGCAGTTCTTGTTTAATTTGGCATACCTGTTTCCCTTTCTTAAGAATGGCTTCTTGACAGCCACCCTTCCTCTGATGAGGCTTCAGTGAACAGTAGATGGATCAACTGAAAGGTCAGCTGCATCTCTCCTGTCCTGTGTCAAGTCTTTGCTAGATTTTGTCCTATTTCTTAAGGACATGACTTTCAGATACTGCTCATCTGTTGTAGATAGCTTTTAGGCCTACCACTTCTTGTTTTGCCCTCAATTTCTATCTTCTGTTTTCCTTCATCCCCAACCGGTCATGGCAGATGGCTGCCCCTCCCTGAGCCTGGTTCTGCCAGAGGTTTCTTCCTGTTAAAAGGGAGTTTTTCC
>VUQI01011634.1:5915-18256 GCA_015106735.1 Paratilapia polleni
TGCTCCAAAGCTGAATGACTGCTAGTATTTGTTACTTTACGAAACATAAGAATAACTTGAGTTTGGTTGCTGCAGTCAGAGCAAACCACTCTCCATAATTGTGGCTTCCAGCAGAATAATTTGACTCATTTGTATGAATCTATTTAAGCAGGTACCTTTTTGGTCTGTGTTCAAATGAGCTATCATTTGGTGAGATTACACTGACTGTAGAATCAAGCACTACGTCATCCAAGACTATGGTTGACTTGCCAATAATAATACTGTTTTAATGTGTGATTTTTTTTTCTTTTTTTTTTATTTTTTTTTTTAGTTGAGTTATAGTGAAGATGCTTGTGTAAAAACGAATGATCTCATACAAAACTCTTGTTTTCCTTAAGGAATGCTTCCATGTGATTCTTGTAGGCATGAGTGACATGCCTGAAGTTGTTGAGCTCAAATTTGATCATGTTTTCTTTACAGGTAATTGTTTAATCAGCTTTAAAAATATATATATTTTTTTTAAGTATTAATTGAATTCTTCATTTTGCTTAAGTTTGACTGTCACACCACAGGAAACAAAGAGGATGGAAGCAAAATTGCTCTGTCTGCAGCCCGCACTCTTACACCCGTCACCCTGATTTTGGGAGGGAAGAACCCATGTTACGTGGACCAGCACTGTGACATTTCCACCACTGTGCAGCGCATTGCTTGGGCGCGTTTCCATAATGCTGGACAGAGTTTAGTGGCTCCTGACTACATTTTATGCCACACGGATGTCAAAGCACGGCTGGCGCAGGCCCTCAAGTGCTGTCTGATGCAGTTCTATGGTTCTAATCCCCAAGAGTCACACAGCTTTGGCCGCATGGTCAATCTAGAGATCTTTAACCGTACAAGAGAGATATTATGGCGATCTGGCAAGGTGGTTGTGGGTGGGCAAGTGATAGAAGCAGAGAAGTATATTGGTATGAAAACTCTAAGTTAGATTCCTTGACATAAAGCTGTCTGAGGTGTGCTTTGTATTTAATTTAGCTGTAATATGTCTTTTATCTGAAGCCCCAACAGTTTTGACAGAGGTAGCTGAATCAGACCCCATCATGCAACAAGAGGTTTTTGGTCCAGTTCTTCCTATTCTGACTGTAAACAATGTGGATGAGGCTATTGCCTTTATTAATAGGCAAGAGAAACCCCTCTGTGTGTATGCATATTCCACCAACAGTAAGGTAGGTCTACAAGGCAAAAATTAAAGTTAAGCTGTTTATTTTGTCTGAGGTATCTAGCATGTATTCTGATCATATGATGGCCTTTCTGACAATGCAGGTCATTTCAAGAGTAATGAACGAGACCTGTAGTGGGAGCTTTTGTTCCAATGACTGCATCCTGCAGAGTGTGATGGTCGCGCTACCTTTTGGTGGAGTCGGTAAGTCTGAGGCATCATAGTACATAGTGGTGGGACAGTACTGTCTGCAACTTATCTGCACTTTTACCTTACCCCCCCCACAGGTGCCAGTGGAATGGGTTCCTTCAATGGCCGCTACAGCTTTGACACCTTTTCTCACAAGAAATCGTGCCTGCTACGAAGCACACGATTTGAGTGTGTAACCTATTTGCGTTATCCGCCCTTCGAGGACCGCAATCTGTCTCTAATGACATGGGCCAGTACCCTTTCCCAGAAGAGCCAGGGCTGGTGCCAGATTCTGTGACTGTGTGGGAGGGTAATGACAGAGCCACGCTGGAATAAAACCAACTTCCCCCCTCCCTTTGTCATGAGCAGGCCTTCACATGCAAACATGTTGTTATTGTATTATAGAGCCAACAAGAATGATTTCTCTGGAGGAACACCTTAACTGTATTCTAACTTAGCTGAATGTACAGGTTTGAAACTTATAAAAAAATTAATAACAGGATACAAATACTTTGGATGTACATGTACTGTTTATTGTGACCTATGATTTTACATTAAGTAAATGGAACAAAATGCATTAAAATAAAAAAAAATCTTTATATTATTGTATTTACAGTATGAATAAACAATCTGCATCCCAAAAAACAAGTAATGTTTTGTTTTAATCCTTGTGAGAACGTGGTCATTCAGGTCTCTTGTAGATTTTCTCTTCATTGCCCTCTTTCATGGCTGCATATCTGGCGACAGTGAACAGGTAGTCACTCAACCTGAGTGAAAAAATTTGGGGATTTTTATCAGATGTGAGGTGGAAGAAACATGTTTTTATATCTTACTATAATACACTTTCAATTCAATTATATTTATATAGCGCCAAATCACAACAACAGTCGCCTCAAGGGGCTTTATACTGTGGGGTAAAGACCCTACAATATTAGAGAGGAAAAACAAGATATTTTTGTTCGCCCATAAACTCCTGCTACACGATCAGGGGTTGAGCAACCAAATTTGGCAAACAGGCCCCTGAAGGTTCTTATCTATATCCAGTACTATGACATAATCATGTTGCCTGGCAACATGATTATACTTATATACACACACACACTAATTTTTCAATATTACCTCATTTGACACATTAACTTATGAAACTTACTGTAATTACAGACAATATAAAAACTTTAATCTCAGAAAAATAACTGTATAAAATAATAAGGCAAATAAAATAATAAATTAAGGCAATAGGATTTCAAGCCAGGTGACTCAGTCCAGCCTACAAAAATCACCTTTTTTCCAGCATGTCACATTATGCATGTTTGTCACGGACATGTAGCCTATAGGTAAACCATAATGTATGTAAATATGCAAATAATGAAAGTTAAGTTATGAAATCCTCTTTTACTATATGGGTGTAATCAATCGAAAAAAATTTGGCATACCAACTTTTCATTATACACCTAATGGCGGTGGACAATGGCTGATGAGTGTAGTGCACGCATTCTTTTGCACAATGGACAGTCTACAGGGTCCCTTAATCCTACATAGATTTAATTTCATTTTGTTGTATATAAACATACAATGAGTCCAATATTTATCTTCTACTCATTTATATAAATAGTACCTACTCCACCTACCACCCTTATATTTTTTTTTTACTTTTTTCAATGTGATTATATCAGTTTGCCAACAGCACAAACAGACCAAACAATACTGGATAATGGGCATGTACTCGGTAATTTTAAGGTACAAGACTGACCTGTTCAAGAACTTGGCAACATCTAGATCTGCCTCCCCTGAGCGCACAATTGGGGCAACACTATAACAAGAACAAAGTTGTCACAACCAACTGCAGATTATTTGAAATTATTCAGGATGACATTACATGGATCACACTAAAACTGACCTGCGTTCTGCTCTCCGACAGACTGTCCGAGCTAAGTGCAAAGCTGCACTACTCTTCCCACCAGACTGGGAAACACACAGGATTAGGTATTGGTTCAACAGGAACATCTAGACAATTATAAGAACGGGTTTGCATAAGCTTACTGGTAAAATGAAGCTGGTTAGTGGAGGGAGTTCTTCTGTAAAGTTATCAATCCAGGTCTCCAAGTCCACAATTGGCTGTGTAGTAAATTTTGTTCTCTCTTGCAAAAAAGAAAAAAATAGGAAAACCTCATAACAATCACAAGAGAAACAATAAGATAACCTATTTTACTGCACTGGATTAGACTGAGCTTTCATACTTATATGACTTTCTCTTGCAGATGATCGAGGGGTAGCGATATTGGAGCCCACATCTTGTAAAATGCACTGTATCTGTGGTGACAAAAGCCAAACATCAAAATACTTATCTCTGTTGAATTTAAAATGTCAGCACTGAAGGAAGTTAATAAATGCAAAATCAGACCTTGTCCAGCTGATACGTGAATGTGTGACCTTTATCAAGGCAAAATTCTCTGGCCAGCCTGTAATACAAGTTAAGATGGTAACTTTCAGACAAAGCATATTATAAAACAAGTGCTAAAATGAAATGCAATGTTTGAATAGTAGAACCTTTACCCTATAGCTGATGACAGCTCATCAGTATTCCCCAAGGCTTCAAAAATGTGATCTTCCTTTGGTCTCCTTTCTCCTGTAAATGTGCTTGAGAAACCTATACAGCAAAAATCAAGACAAACCTTTTTAGATTCCAGAAGTACAGTAAGGTAGTGTTTTCTGAGTTAAAATGATAAATAACCTTTGTCTCCAGTTTTGGTGTATATTTTGGGCACCCTGTTGTCTTCACCAGTGGCATAACTGTTGTGAAAAAAGAGGATATTAATAAAATGAGTTTTAACATTTGTACACACTCACCAACCACTTTAGTAGGTACACCCTGCTAGTATCAGGTTGGACCCCCTTTTGCATTCAGAGCTGCCTTAATTCTTCATGGCAAAGATTAAACAAGATGCTGGAAACATTCCTCAGAGATTTTGTTCCATATTGACACATGATAGCATCACACAGTTGCTGCAGATTTGTCAGCTGCACATCCATGATGGGAATCTCCTGTTCCACCACAAAGGCGCTCTATTGGATTGAGGATTTCGTCACTGTGGAGGCCGTTTGAGTACAGTGAACTTATTGTCAGTTCAAGAAACCAGTTTGAGATGATTTGAGCTTTGTGACATGGTGCGTTATTCGGCTGGAAGCAGCCATCAGGAGAGGGTTGTCATAAAGGGATGGACGTGGTCAGCAACAGTACTCAGGGAGGCTGTAGTGTTTAAATGATGCACAGTTGGTACTAAGGGGCCCAAAGTGTGCCAAGAAAATATCCCTCACACCATTACACCACCACTACCAGTCTGAACTATTGATACAAGGCAGGATGGATCGATTCTTTTATGTTGTTTATACCAAATTCTGATCCTATCATTTAAATGTTGCAGCAGAAATCAAGACTCATCACACCAAACGTTTTCCTAATCTTTTGTTGTCTAATTTTGGTGAGCCTGTGTGAACTGTAGCCTCAGTTTCCTGTTCTTAGCTGTCAGAAGTGGCACTTGGTGTGGTCTTCTGTTGCTGTACCCCATCTGCTTCAAGGTTGGACGTGTTGTGCATTCATAGATGCTCTTCTGCATACCTTGGTTGTAACGAGTAGTTATTTGAGTTACTGTTGCCTTCCTATCAGCTTGAAGTAGTCTGGCCATTCTCCTCTGACCTCTGACATCAACAATTCATTTTTACCCAGAGAACTCACTGGATATTTTCTCTGTAAACCCTAGAGATGGTTGTATGGGAAAATCCCAGCAGGTCAGCAGTTTCTGAAATCTTCAGACCAGCCCGTCTGGCACCAGCAACGTGCTACGTTCAAAGTCACTTAAATAACCTTTTTCCCCCCATTCTGATGCTCGGTTTGAACTTCAGCAGGTCATCTTGACCATGTCTACATGCCTAAATGCTTTGAGTTGCTGCCATGTGATTGGCTGATTAGATCTTTAGCTGTGGCTCAGGTGGTAGAGCAGGTCGTCTACGAATCGGAAGGTTGGTGGTTCGATCCAAAGTATCCTTGGGCAAGACACCGAACCCGATGCATCCACTGGAGTGTGACTGTGTGTGTGAATATTAGGCAAAAGCACTTAACAAAAAGTGCTTATGTGAATGGGTGAACGAGGTTTGTAGTAAGAAAGCGCTTTGAGTGCTATATAGAGTAGAAACGCGCTATGTACGTACCACTGCGTCATTACATTACATTATATTATATACATTACCATAACGAGCATTTGCACAGGTGCACCTAACAAAGTGGCCGGTGAGTGTTATTCATAAAGATAACACAGTGACGTTTATTGTTGGTATTTCAGCTTTCATTTTTCAAACAATACTAAAGCAAAATTCAGCTGTATTTTTAAGAAAGATCTGTGTAGCAGCTACCAGCCAGCAGTTTTGCTAGTTATACAGACAGTTACGTGAACAACATGATCAGAAGCTCAACACTTTGCACACGAACAGGACAGTACCACTACCTTCTGACTGAACACAATGGTCTCTTTGTCCGATGCTCGCTTGTGAATCTGCATGCCCCTACAACGCCGCGAAGCAGAGCAGGTCTCATAACCATCGATGTCATTTTTAGCTACAAGGTAGAAGCACCAGCAAGGGTGAACGGTGGATATCTTTTGTCCCTCTGTGGTGCCCGTAGTTCATGGGCGTTTTCATTTCATCGCATGATTGGTCAACTCACCGGGTGGTGGCAGAGCTCTGGACGCTGATTGGCCAGAAGAAAACATGTTCAACCAGCTGGGGCGCTGATTGGATACAGGAAGTCAAATCCCCGTTCGTCCTTCGTCTTGTGTGTCAGCTGTGTTTGTAACACACTCAGATACTCATGAAGAGAAACTGGGTGAAGTTAGCGCCGTGTTTTTTTGTTAATCATAAAAGTAATTTGTTAAACTTCTAATAATCATTACTGTTCGCGTAAGGAACAGTGCTGCGGGGCTGAGCTGTCCACGGCTTCTTGCTGGTTCAGCGGATTAACATTGGCTAAGCTAGCTATTATTATTACTGTCATTGAAAAATTGAACTGAAGCCACTGAGGTGCCCAGATTTGGACATATTTTGTACTCAGGAAGCTCTTACAGAAATGCAAGTAAAGGACTTGTACGTGTCAGCTCCTGGGAAGGCGATCCTACACGGAGAGCATGCAGTTGTTCACGGAAAGGTAACCTCTGAAGATGAGTGTATTATATCACTGACGTTTGAAGCGTCGGTCAGTATCTTAGCAAAAATTTGACACGGGTAGACTAATATTTAACAAATAATTTTCCTGTTACAAAAGTATAATTTTTATATTTAAAGTTTTTGGCTTTATTTGTAATTTTTTTCGTCAGGGCTCCTTTTTAATTGTCGCCTCCCGTTATTTGCATATTGCACTGTGAGGAAAACGTACTCGTGTGTCATAAAGCCTCAGCATGCCTCTGATAAAATGGCTAAAATCATACACTAACTGCAGTTAATAGCCTAAAATGTGAAAACTGTGCTTTTATTTATTTATCTTTTTAACGTTGTGGTTGTTCTGGTGTTGCTTCATCATAGGTGGCTCTTGCTGTGAGTTTGAACTTGAGAACGTATTTGCGATTGAAAGCCACTACTACTGGCAAGGTTTGCGTCAACCTGCCCAATATCGACACATTCCTCTGCTGGGACCTTTCAGAACTGAAGCAGCTTATTCCTTACTTCCCTGGTAAGAGACATCTGAGCAGCAGGGATCATTACCTCCTGCAAACTCTGATTTTATAATACTGCATGCGGTTCATGCATCCTGGAGTGAAATTTCAAGATTTTGGTCTAATTTTATTGGGTGGTAGAGCAGCATGTTCACTGCATCATCAGTGCGTGGGTCTGTGGGTAAATGGGAGACAAATTGTAAAGGCAGAAAAAAGTGCACCCACGTGCTGATTTGCTCAGTATTATTGGAGAATCATTGGTGTTACTATAAAGAGTGATGTAATTTATGAGCTTCTGGGTCAGCAGTGTTTATTGAGTTCTTTTGCAGACATAAATTTCCATCAATTCTCAAGGGAGATTATTATACTATCAGCCGTTAGACATTCTAGCTAATGAAACTCTTAATTAATTAATACCTTTTAAAATAATTATTCTTTAATTACACTGTATACTTTGGTTTTGCCTAACTACAGATCAAAGTGTGTTGCTGTGATATACATTTTATTTGATGTTATTAGGTAAGAGAGACGAGGTACAACGTCTGGATGCTGAACTTGTGAGGAGATTGCGGGAATTTGTCGGCATAACCAATGGAAACTTGGACACTTGTAACATGGCCACCTTATCCTTCCTTTACCTCTACCTTTCACTTTTTGGATCCAGGTGAGAGAGAGTACTGCTTTTCTTCTCATTCTCTTCTTATTTTACATAAAAAGAAAAAACATCATCACAGACAGACAAAAGATAGATCTGTAGGTGTATACACGATAATGTTCTCTCGACACACACAGGAGAGTAATAACTGGTGCGTATTTGACACTTTCACAACACGTAAGCAATCACTGACAGGACTGTAACTCTTTTTTTTATAGGTACCTCATTGTGTGAGAGAGAGTTACAGTGTAAAACATTGTATTTTTGTCAGAAGGAGCATTTTGTGCTGAGTAATGGGAAGTCTGTTATCATGAGTCCTCTGTGCTTTTTGTGGAGTAGTGGAGGTGGAACTTCACCAGGGCACTTGTCTGGAAAAACACCCCACAAAGTTCTGCTCAAATCTTTGATGTTTAGTACAGAATAATGTTTCTGTTATAATTTAATGACATCTGATAAAAGAGAAGGTTTCATTTCTATATTAGCTCATAGGTTACACAAGTGTTAAATACAAAATCTCAAAAGTGCACACTCAAAGAATACTGCTGTAAAAATGACAAAAGACTGCAGCTGTAAAACTCATTGCCCAGAGGTGGTGCAACTGAAAATGGCTGCAGCTATTACTTTCTCTACCTATAGGTGATTCGGGCAGTGTGCAGACAAATAATGACAAATGATAAAATTACTCTGTCTTGTTTAAACTCTGCAATCTTTGTGTGCGTGTGTGTGTGTGTATGAGCTACAGCCCAGCCCAAAATAGATTAAATCAGGTGTAGCAGGGCATACTGTTATTTGTACTGTAGTGTGTAATAGTGTGGTTATTTGCATTTTATATTTTATCCTTTGCACAGTGACAACTGAAACTATATAAAAATTATATACTCATCTTAGTAGATTGTATTGGTCAGCTCTTGTGCCAATTTGCAATAAATGTATGAACTTGTCACCAGCTGCATCTCATGCAGTTTTCGCATGTTTACTCATTCCATCTCTTAATTAAATGTTTAATTTCCAAAGGTTTACTTACCAATGAAGTAGATTAGCTTCAGGGAATGATGGAAAATCTCTCTTTAAAATGAAACTGGTAAAGCAAGAAACAGAAAGGTCAGATGTTAGTATTAACAGCTTCAGCAGCTATGAACAGGAAAGATGTTGAGGAGCATTAAGCTGCAGGTTTGTCGGGAGGTTTAATCGGCGCTGACAAGGCACTGGCCTGTCTGAGAGAGGTGATGGGTTCTGACAGGATGGTCACTAATGAGAGTCTGGCACTGAACAACTCTGCACCCTAAAGTCTGTATGTATTTTTCTCTCAAGAGGCTGGACATTTAGTTTATAGTATTCACCTCTTCCCAAAAGCAGCATCCTTGGCAGACATTGACAGTAGTGTCAAGAAAGTTTTGGTTGAATATAGTAGTGTATGACTTAATGAAATATACTCAATTTTTTATTTTTTTTTTTAAATGCTCCATGAGTAATTATGAGAAATAATTATTATGCTTTTAAATGTATAGTGATGCTCACAGGTTGTGTTTGTTCTCCTTTTGGGGATGCGGTTGCAATTTCCTATTATCTGTAAATATTTTTGTACTGTTACAGTTCAGAGGTATGAACTGCAGGCATATACAGTAATAAATCATATATACAATATTTAAGTTCTATACAAACAACTTTTATGTTCACTTTCTCAGTGAGCTGCCCAGTTTGATGGTGTCTGTGTGGTCAGAGCTGCCGACTGGAGCAGGACTCGGGTCAAGTGCCGCTTACTCTGTGTGTTTAGCTGCAGCTCTGCTCTGTGCAAGTGGAGCCATTCCCATTCCTCTCAAAGAGTGGGAACACACCGCCAGGTAATGTTAAGGTCTCCATTATGAGCTCTGTATGCTGTTGGTGGCAGCTGCTATTTTGTATAGGTGTCATGGCAATACTACAAAAAGGCACAGCAAGCATAAGATTTTAAATTACACATCACACAGTGTAACGGGTGCCACACAGGCCTTTGGTTTGAGTTGAATATGAGACCTTAAATTATAGCATTCTACTTGTTAAAAAGAAAAACTGATAGATGGTTTTGGTCAACACTACAGCACAAATGCTTGTGCAGTATAATGCAGTCCACAATACAATAACCTTAAATACTCCAGATACATATTTTTATGATGTCACATCTTACACCATTAAGGATGTGTCAGTAGTTTTTTACTTCTCTGTTCCAAATTCAGAATGTCATAAAGACAAAATCTTTTTTTCTTTCAGCAAAAACTGTCCCATATATGCGCTGTGTGTCTCTCTTATATACCATCGTAGGCTTAGATAAAAGAGAGGTAGCTGGTTATCAAAGATAACAGAGTTTTATTAAACTTGCTTCATTCCTTTTTAGTTCTACCTTTCATTTTGAAATGACTGTAGGTGGTGTCAGGAGGACCTGGAGCTGATCAACAGTTGGGCTTTCCAAGGGGAGATGATCATCCATGGTAATCCTTCAGGAGTAGACAACGCTGTAGGAACGTGGGGTGAGGCGTGAAAATGTGTAGCTTGTTATACTTTCCTTCATTTTTACACCACACTCTTTCATGGACACATCAGAGTATTGCACCATCGCTGTTCACTGTTATCTGGTGATTGTATTTTTAATGATTTTGGTTTGATTTTTGTAGGCGGCATGCTGAGATTCTTGGCCGGAAAGATAATACCACTGAGCAGGTACTGATGCTAATTAAGGATTATTAATTAGATTTTATTTAAAGGGTCAATTAGCAAACTCACTGTCTGGGCAAAATTAATACATCAGCAAAACACCAGAATAATACATCTGAATGAACTCTCTGATCTGTCCGTTTTACTTCCAGGGTGCCATTATTAAGAATCCTCCTCACTAACACCAAAGTACCACGAAGCACCAAGGTACTTGTTGCCAGGGTGAAGGACAAAATTAACAAGGTACTAAATGGTTTCTTCCTCCCCCGTGTGTTACTTGCCGACACTGTAATTAATATAATAGGCGGGGCTTTTGCTTGGCAGATACTCTTGAGCATGGTGTTGAGTGCCTTCATAAAATATTAAAATTAAACTCTTGGCCGGCACCCCTGTGTGCTGTTGCCTTGGTGACACCAGCAGGTGTGCAGATTTCTGTCTCAGACAGAGAATTTGGCCTGAATGGTGTTGTGGCTGTGTTGTGATCAAGCTGGAGCACAACCAAAGTCAAACCTGCCATCTTAGAATCTGTATTTGTATACAGCTTATCCATCAAAAAACAGCCATGATTTTCAGAACCCGTGCACAGACAGATAAAGCGCCTCAAGGCGACTGTTGTTGTGATTTGGTGCTATATAAATAAAATTGAATTGAACTGAAATTGAATTGAATTGAAAAGTTATTGTATTGCACAAGTGGTGTTGGAAAAGTTGATTTCCTTTGTTTTTGTTTTCCCCTCCTGTAGTTTCCATCTATCATGGCCCCTGTTCTTGACTCAGTTGATGCCATTTCCTGCGCTTGTGAGAAGGTCCTCTCAGAGATGACCTGTGAGCCCATCACAGGAGAACATTACAATATCCTAGAGGTACGTTTTGCATTATAAACATGTCATTAAGTATCATTGTCATTTCTTTTTGAAAGTCCTCTGCATCCAAAATAGAAATTGGACTCGTGTATGTACTGTATGTCATGTACAGTACTGAGTAAAAGTCTTGAGCCCCCCTCATTTCTTTATATTTCTTGTAATTTTTGAAAGTGGTCTTTAGCAATAGTTCTCCAGGCTTTCTGAAGGTCTTTCCAAGTTTCTCTTTGGACATTGGCTACTTTCTACCATTTCTTTAGTTGAATCTATGAAAAAATGCCACAGATTACACAGTTTGACAGGCATAAAATGGTATTTTCACCAACAAGGTGATTCCCAAAGAGCTTTTAGCCAGAAAATTGGCAGATCTCGGCATGTTGTGCAGTGGGTTCTTAAAAATTTTGAGGAAACTGAAAAAGTGGGGGACAGAAGAAGAACTGTCAGGCCTAAAAAACTATCTGGAGCAGATGAACAGTATCTGAAAGTCATGTGCTTAAGAAATAGGAAATAAAATCCAGCAAAGACCTGATACAGGATCTGAGAGAGGCATCTGCCCCTTCAGTTGATCCATCTACTGTTCACTGAAGCCTCATCAGAAATAGTGTCAGTGGAAGGGTGGCTGTCCAGAAGCCATTCTTAAGGAAGGGAAACAGGGAGAAAAAGCTGAGGTATGCCAGATTACATAAGAACTGGACTGAAAATCAGTGGCAACAGGTCTTATGGAGTGATGAATCCAAATTTGAAATTTTTGGTTCAAATCATTGTCAATATGTACGGAGGTCAGGAGAGAGGTACAACAGTGAGTGTCTACAGGCTCTGTCATGGTCTGGGGCTGCATTTCAGCCAGTGGTGTTGGGGATCTTGTAAAAATTGATGGAATTATGAACACAGAAAAGTACAGACAGATTTTGATCCACCATGCAATACCATCTGTAAAGCATTTTTCAGCATGACAATGATCCCAAACACACTGCAGATGCAGTAAAAGCATACCTGGATAGAAAAACACACAATGGAGCACTATCAGTCATGGATTGGCCTCCCCAGAGCCCGGACCTC
>VUQI01011637.1:3919-15268 GCA_015106735.1 Paratilapia polleni
CCCCCCCCTCCACACACACACACACACACACACACACACCACCTTGAGTGCTGTCTAAAAGTCTTGAGCCACCCTTCATTTCTTTATATTTTGCTAGGAAAATGGGAAATAGGAGCAGCGATTTATTGAAATGTGCAAACATAAATGGAAATACAGTATATAAAGGGAAAAAACAGTTTGTACAATTCTAACAAGCTTGAAAGTCAGTATTTGGTTTGACCACCTTTATTCTTCAACACAGCCTGAACTCTCTTAGACAAGCTTTCTTGTAATTTCTTTAAGTAGTCTTCAGGAATAGTTCTCCAGGCTTCTTGAAGGACATTCAAAGCTCCTCTTTGGATGTTGGCTGCCTTTCGCTGTCAAGATGATGACAGATTGTTGAGGTCCGAGCTCTGGGGAGGCCAATCCATGACTGACAGTGCTCCATTGTGTGTTTTTCTATCCAGGTATACTTTTACTGCATTGGCAGTGTGTTTGGGGTCATTGTCATGCTGAAAAATGAACCTGTTGCCAATCATAAGCTTTCCAGATGTTATTGTATGGTGGATCAAAATCTGATGGTACTTTTCTGTGTTCATAATTCCATCAATTTAGACAAGATCTCCAACACCACTGGGCTCAAACCATAAAAGAGCCTCCACCGTGTTTTACAGATGGCTGTAGACACTCACTGTTGTACCTCTCTCCTGACCTCCTCCATACATATTGACAACAATTTGAATAAAAATCCATCACTCTATAAGACCTGTTGCCACTGATTTTCAGTCCAGTTCTTGTGTAATTTGGCATACCTCAGGCTTTTCTCCTTGTTTCCCTTCCTTAAGAATGACTTCTTGACAGCCACCCTTCCACTGAGGCCATTTCTGATGAGGTTTTGGTGAACAGTAGATGGATCACCTAAAGGGCCTGATGCATCTCTCAGGTCCTGTGTCAGGTCTTTGCTGGATTTTTTCCTATTTCTTAAGGACATGACTTTCACATACTGTTCATCTGCTGTAGATAGTTTTTAGGTCTGCCACTTCTTCTTTTGTTCTCCACTTGTCCAGTTTGCTCAGATTTTTTAAGGACACACTGCACACCATGTTGAGATATGCCAAGTTTTCAGCTGATAGCTGTTCTTGGTGCAAAAATACAGTTTTATGCTTGTCAATCTGTTTTCATACATTCAACTTAAGAAATGGAAACAAATTATGTGTTTTTGTGACAGGCTGCTAGTAACAAAGTGCCTAAAGATACAATCTAAATTTGTTTTTTTGCTAAGTTTTCTGGTATGTGTAGACACAACACTGGTTCATCTCTTGAGTTAGGTGCTGTTTTTATGCTTGAATGATTCATATGTCAGTGTTAAGTGGTTTAACAAACCAAAACCATTCCTCTGGTCAGGTACAAGGACTGGACTGAAAATGAGTGAAAAAGCAGCCAGTGTCCAAAGAAAAACTTTGAAAGACTTTCAGAAAGCCTGGAGAACTATTGCTCAAGAGCACATTAAAAAAAATTACTGTAGAAAGTCTGGCTCCTTGGAAGCAAAATATAAAGAAATGAGGGGCGGCTCAAGACTTTTGCACATTACTGTAGATTTTCTTAAACTCCAATCCTAGAAACCACATTTGACTCCCAACCAAGTCTGAGAAAATCTGTCATCTGAATATCTCCTATCCATAAAGTCAGGACTCAAGATGACTTCTTAGAACTACTTTGTAAACACTGGCTTTATGGCGGTGGTTAACACGTGTCCAGCACCCAGTCTGGATTGAGGAGTTTTTCTAGCCCATGTTGGTACTGCACTTCATCTCAGTGCCCTGAATGTTTGTACTGACACTGGAGCTTGCTGAGCTAAAAGAGAGTTGTCTCAACTGTGGCTGTGTTTATGTGGCGCAGAGGATGGTGGGAGTGTTAGTAGGATGTTGTGCATGAGATGTCTGGTCAGAAAGAGCAAGGGGTAAGAAATCCTTATTTGGTGAGAGAAATCAAGTCTGGGTACAGTCCTTAAAGGCAAACTACTCTTACTACACAAACCTTACCAGTTTTCTTCAGTTTGATTTTGCATCATCTTTGTCCCCATCAGCGTGCAGATGGTTAATAAACTATTTTTTTTAATGCCATGGAAGCCAGTTTTTATGAAGTAATCAAGAAGTGCACCTCTGAGCCTCTAAATTTGATAAACTCACTTCCAGATTGTAAGCAACCTAAATTGGGTAAACTCATTTTAGTTTGTGGGCCACATGCAGCCCAATTTGATCTCAAGTGGGCTAGAAAACAATTATATAATAACCTACCTTTCTTTTAATGTAAAGACAGGCATTCTAAAAAATATTCACATTTAATGAACCATCCATTTACAGAACAAATGATGACCAGCCTGCAATACCTTTCAAAAATGCATTTTCAACAATATACCTTATTATATGTGCGTTACAGTTCACAGTGGCTCTACAAAAGCACAAAACCTTCATAACTAAATTACTTTATGATGTGGAAAAACTAATTTTCTATATATTTTCACTCCTGTGTTGTAACATCGGCCTCCTCTCACCAGGTACCGGAGTTCATTTTTATTGAAAATTCAAAGATATTAATGACTTCACTCCCACTGTAACACTTTGCAAATCAATCCCCTGGGCCGGATTTGACTTGTTGGCAGACTGATTCTGGGCTCCCGGCCTCGAGTTTGATTCCACTGCTTCAGAACTTTTAATATACCTGCATGAAAATGACATAAATCATCTTCCAAATTTCAAACATGTCCTAAAAGAACTGTTCTGGTGATTGCTGATTAGTCCTGGACATCAGTTTGGAGAGGTTTTAGTTTTGTCTTCCAGACAGAACAGCTTCCGCTCTGGGATGTTGGTACGTTTACTCTCATGAGCTGCTGGCTTCAGGTCCCTCCATAATATTTTCATTGGATTAAGGTCAGGACCCACTTTCTGCTGACAGTCAGTTTATAGACGTACTGATATTCACCATTAGCTAATGTGAAATAGGCCTTCAGTTGCTTAGAGGGTACCCTGGCTTCCTTCATGACCTCGCAGACTATTAGACACCTCACTCTTAGAGAGATTTGTGTTGGTTGACTTCTCCAGGGGGAGGGCAACGGTCTTCAATTTCCTCTGTTTGTACACTGGTGTCTGTGGACTGGTGGAGTCAAAACATTTTAGAAATGATTCTGTAACCTTTTCCAGTCTGGTGATCATCAAAATCTAATTTTGTTGATATTTCCTTGATAAGTCCTTGAAAATCTCTGCCATGAAAACACCTGATTCTGATTCCACCATCAAATGTACTGCTGATCCTAGAGGTTCACATTTCCCTCAGTAAACAAATGACCCAGTAAACTGTCAGGCCTCATTTCTTTAATTTGCAGTACCACTGCTAGTGTAGTTAAACAAGGTGTTACATGCTGATAAATGCATCAGCGGTGAGTTCCATAAAATGAATCTAGTTTCTGAATGAGACAAACACGCTTTCAACAACCAAATTTATACTGTAGCAAAATGTCAAACGTGCTGCAGCACTGACAGTTTTCACATCAGTCTGCAACCAGCTCAGCAGACATACTCAGAAATGTATGTTCACTCATGAGTCAGATGTAAATCCATCCACACATCATTTATTTACATAAAAAAGCACACAAAGTGCACCTACAAGCATAAATGCTACTCTGTGGTTGCCAGATTGAAAACAGGAACTGCAGAATTTTCTCAGATACTTGGTCATAAACAATCTGTTGACTCAGACGATGAACCAGCTCAAATGCAGGAAAGAGGAGACGCTCTCCCCTTCTGACTTCTTGAGCAGGGCGCTAGCCGTGAAATGCCTTTAGTTCAGAGGGTGAATAACCAGGAGGTTTTTCTTTGAATTTACTATGAAGCAGAAAATTTTAGATTTACAAGAAATTATTGTACTTAATGATTAAGGCATGTACCGATTCGACAAAAACATGTACAGCACAGTTACAAGTATTCAATGATTAGGACCAGAATGACTTTTAATTGCAAGATTTTTGTATCAGTTACCTCAAATTGCTTAATACCAATGCAGCGAAGCCACCAAAATAAGCTACAATCTTAAAATATGCAAGTGGCCATTTGACACCAAAGATACACGCAGAAAAAAAATACTGTACACTGTTCATTCTACAATCAAAAAGTGAGCACAACACCTCCATGATTAAAAGTAAACAAAACAAAAAAACCCAAAAAACCCATTACATCTACTTAATGTTCCCCCCTTAAACACACTGCAGATACCAAAAAAAAGAAGAAAAAAAAAAACAGAAAAAAAGAAGCAAAAACCAAAAAAAATAAAACAAAAGTAACAAAAATGTTGGTTATTAGAAAGCATCCAAACAGCAGTTATTTCAGATTGAGATCTCTAAAAAGAAACTCCTCATACATCAGTCCATTGTAAGGCATTAGATACCATCACCATTACAGACATCATTATCATCATCCTCATCCTCATTATCTCTATTTTCACACACTAACACTGTACAACATATGCACATTTACAACATAAAAATATTGGTGTTGTCATCTAAAATACAGAAATATTCTTAAAAGGCATTTGTCTAAAATAATGAAGACACTTATAAGCTACAAGGATCATTAAAAAAGTCAAAGTGATACATCATCAGTACAAAGCTGAATGAAGGAGAGGGTAAAATCACAGCATGAATTATTATTATTACACGTCCACTTTCCTGTCCCATATTTCACAATAAATAATTTGCATGCCTGTATTTAAAGTGCTCAGAGGAGCATTTTGCTGTTGTTTTCAGCAGCACACTGTAACAAACAAATTTCACTGTTAAATTACAGTAAAGTGCCGTTGGTGAGATTTGCCATTATTAAACTATTATTTTGCATTGTACTTTATGTAATCTACAGCAACAGTTTCTTAGTATTAAAATTTTAAAAAAGGTAGTCACCAGCCACTTTATTAGGTACAGTACACCTTGCTAGTACTGGGTTGGACCCCCTTTTGCCTTAATTCTTCGTGGCATAGATTCAACAAGGTGCTGGAAACATTCCTCAGAGATTTTGGTCCATATTGACATGACAGCATCACACAGTTGCTGCAGATTTGTCAGCTGCACATCTTTGAAGCAAGTCTCCCGTTCCACCACATCCCAAAGGTGCTCTATTGGATTGAGATCTGGTGACTGTGGAGGCCATTTGTGTACAGTGACTCATTGTCATGTTCAAGAAACCAGTTTGAGATGATTTGAGCTTTGTGACATAGCAATTTATCCTGCTGGAAGCAGCCATCAGAAGATGGGTACACTGTGGTCATAAAGGGATGGACATGGTCAGCAACAATACTCAGGGAGGCTGTGGAGTTTAAATGATGCTTAGGTGGTACTAAAGGGTCCAACATGACAAGAAAATATGCCCCACACCATTACACCACCAGCAGCATGAACAAGGCAGGATGAATCCATGTTTTCATGTTGTTTAAATTCTGCAGCAGAAATCGAGATTCATCAGATCAGGTAAAGTTTATCCAATCTTCTGTTGTCCAGTTTTACATGTGGAGCTACCCACCGTGGCACCCCTTGTAAGTAAAGGAGAAGCTGAAAGTAGCTTTCTATTGTCCAATTTTGGTGAGCCCATGCAAATTGCAGCCTCAATTTCCTGTTCTTAGCTGACAGGAGTGACACCCAGTGTGGTCTTCTGTTGCTGCAGCCCATCTGCTTCAAGGTTTAATGTGCTGTGTATTCAGAGATGCTCTTCTGCATACCTTGGTTGGGACAAGTGGTTATTTGAGGTACTGTTGCCTTCTTCTCAGATTGAAGCTGTCTGGCCATTCTCCTCTGACCTCTGTCATCAACAAAGCATTTTCACCCAGAGAACGGCTGCTCACTGGATATTTTCTGTTTTCTAGAACATTCTCTGTGAACCCTAGAGATGGTTGTGTGGGAAAATCCAAGTAGATCAGCAGTTACTGAAATACTCAGACCAGCCCGTCTGGCAACTATGCCATGTTTAAAGTCACTTAAATCACCTTTCTTCCTCATTCTGATGCTCAGTTTGAACTTCAGCAGGTCGTCTTGATCATGTCTACATGCCTAAATACACTAAGCTACTGCCTGATTGGCTGATCAGATATTTGCCTTTGACTAGCAGTTGATCAGGTGTACCTAATGAAGTGACCATGCGTGTATAAGCTTTATGGTATAATACTGCAGCTATTTGTTTGCTATTATAGGCTTATTTTACTTTTTCTATTGTAGTCTCCATAAGCAATTTATTACTGCTGAAGTAGCAATGACAAGAAATCAGCTTTTCCTCCTCCTTGCACCACTCAGTTAAGTGGAAGTTGTTGTATTCAGTGTTTTTAACAACTAAACTGAAGACAAATGTTGGCCTGATTAATCACTCCGGGAGGCTTTGATGTAGCAGCCCACTGAACCGTAACACTGCTCTCAGTCACATATCCACTAGAAACCACATTACACATCCACAACCTTAAGTCTAAACATATAATATCTGACGATGATTTAAACGTAAGCATTTACTGTCCCTTGAGTCTTTGCTCTTGCCGAAGAAAAAAACAATACTTTATTACACTAACAGTAGCTGGCCACATTTTTTTTTCCTCAAAGGCATCTATATTTAAAAACTTAGTAGTCAGAAATAACAGTAATAAATTATCCTGTTCTTTTTTTTTTTTTACAATGTACAATGTGGATGAGCTAAGCACTTTCCTGCCAACACACTTAATGATTTTGATCTAGTGCACCATTTTTTGTTTCCGCATTTTTGACTTGTTATGCTCTTGGGTATTTTTAATGGAAATAGGCCAATAATGCAGTGCATGAGAAAGCTGATGGGGTATCATGGGAAAGGCTTTGTTTGGATCAACAATTCCAGTGCAACTTACTGACTCATGCACCTGATAAAATTGCTGGGCATTTCTACTCTTTTTAGCCTCTTACACAGTTGAACTGAAGCCATATTCTTCAGTCTCCCTCTTTATATATTGCACACTATCCATTGCACAAACATGCATGAATGTGCACGCTTACATTTGCCTGTATATGACACGAAACAGTGAGTTAATCTGCTTTAAATGTTTCCCATTTACCAGGAGCTCAGAGTCGCTAATGGGAGGAGCTGCTGGCTTACGCTGAGTTTCATCAGCAATTTTAAATTAGCTGCAAAATAATAGCTGTCCAAATATGGGCCTGTCATGTCTTACTGTAACTTTATCTTCGTCATAATGTGACAGACAGAGCGGTATCCACATTGATAAATAGTGGGAGCTGATATTTTGAGACTGTTAATTAGATACAGTGCTTGAATAATGTGCAATATCCCTTTGGCACTGATTT
Source organism: Paratilapia polleni (assembly GCA_015106735.1). Classification (NCBI taxonomy): domain Eukaryota; kingdom Metazoa; phylum Chordata; class Actinopteri; order Cichliformes; family Cichlidae; genus Paratilapia; species Paratilapia polleni. Next base: position 11,253 of record VUQI01011637.1, read on the forward strand.
ACACATTTAAGAGGTATGAAAATTCAAATCAAATATTCATCAGGAAGAATGAGTCATTTTTAACACAGCTTTTTAGGGGTTATTTTAAGCTAACGCACATCTTGTGACCAGAAGTGTGTGCATGTCAAAGATGCCCTACCACTGTGGCAAAAAATAATATTTTAGCTTTATTAAGGAGGAAAGGATAATCGACTGGTTGCAGATTTTTACTCCACTGCCATGGAGTTTTCCTGCAGACTATCAAGAATATTAAGTAGCATACATGACATGCTCCAAAGGATGTTTGTTTCAGAGCCTCGACTCCTGTGCTCTGATTGTCAGAGTTTGTGAGTCAGGATTATTTTGTATAAACCTGCATGTACAGTGCCGTGGCTGTTATTGTATATCCTGACATTATGTAGAAGACTGGAGACGTGAGAACCCTGAAAATAAGAAAAAAGCAGAAATGTATTGTACTTTTACAGGGCCGTATTATAACAAACTGTAAGGGAAAGGCCACAACACAAGCTAAGGCCTAGAAGTTAGTCTAGAAGTCCAAAGTTAGTCTTTGAGACAACATTTACACAATGTGACAAAAATCCTGCGGCAGCCTAAGCAGGCAGTTCATTTCCACTTGGAAAAACTGCCAAAAACACAGATGTAATGCGCATAAATTGTCCTCATATCTTCATTCACTCCACTCTATCATAAAGGGAAACAATTTACAGTTATAAAACTTTTTTTTTTGTTTGTTTTTGTCCGTTTTTTTTTTTTAACAGGTTTATAATTGTCGGTGAACAGATCTAATAAACAAATATCAAAAGACGAAAATCAAACATCACTGTTATAATTACTCACCACAACCAAAGCACATAGTTTTTCTTATCCGTTATATTTCTTGTGACTGTACATGTTAAGCATATTTTTTACATCCTGTTCTTTTATACTGTAAATGTGAATGTGACCTGGCGGTGACCAATCAGCAGCCGGTGATGAAAGATTTCCACGCAGAGCAGTCTCTTGCTTCACTTTTCATTAATGAACCCATTCATCGTGTCTCTGCCTCTGTCTGTTGTCAGCTCCAGGTCGTTACTAATGGAAAAAGTCACCTTCGGGGGGGGGTCACAGAGGTCAAACTGTCCATGTGACCCATCAGCCAACGTGAGAGCTGCTCCCCTCACACATCTTGAGGAACACCCTGGTCTCTGCAGCCTGAGGAGGAAAGGAACATAAGGAGGGGAAAATGAAAAAGATCTCTGTTATCTGGCTTTCTTGATATAGTTTGACAAGGTTTTTAAGTACCTGCATGCTATTAAAAATCATTTATTTTGAACTTTTGACAATAATGATCATTTCATTCTTCATTTTATTCAGTTTAGCAAATTGAAAGAAGAGTTTGGCAACAGCCTCGGAGGGGCTACACTGAGGCATTGGGAGCATAAGGAGTGGCAAAACTAGGCTAGCAGGTTAAAGCTTGATTCATAGTAATGGGTTGAATCCTGTAGAGCCTACACCGCAGTGGGTAGCTTGCATTCATGCTTTTCAGCCGGTGTTTCTGCATGGTTTTGCCATCACGAGTGAAACTGAGCTGATCATGTTGGACTTGGAGCTGCTAAAGCTCAAATAACAGTCACTAGAAAAGAAAGAAGACTTCAGAACTGACAGAGTCTATACAGAGATTGCCAGAGCTATGAAAACAAGATTACAGCATGTGTCTACACTGGAAGAATACTGCATAAGCAATAATGCATGTGCAAGCTAGATACAAATAAAGCCTATTACATTCTGTTTCACAGAGGTATTATCCTTGTCCTAATCAATACTCTATGTTTGCACAGCATATTACTCTCATATTACTGGCAAAGTGCATGTCAGGCTACAGTGTAGTTTATAGTGCTCTGCCTTAGGTACATTTAACCCAGAACTATAAATCAAGCCTTACACTATAAAACGGATCAGCTCATCTCTGCAGGGAGTGAGGAGTGGCAATGCTAATTTCCCCCATAGGAGAACGCTCCAAATCTCCTTCAGAACCTACAGGAGGATGCTGTCAGCAGTACCAGTGGCAGCAGCTTAGCTTCTGGGTGACTGGTATGTCCGGACATGCAGCATTAGAATAAGCAGTATGCTGACAGATTAGGTACACCAATGTGATTACAGGGTGTGTTGGATATATGTTACAGTGAGAGGAGGACGTCATGTGAGTGGAGCAGCAGACTTGGGTTTGTCTGCCAGAAGAAGCTTGCAGGCTTTGTTTCATGTTCTCCATGTACTTACTCAGGCTTCCTCCCACAGTCCAAAGACATGCATGTCAGGTTAATTGATGATTCTTAATTGGCCCTAACAGTGAATGTAAGCGTGAATGGTTGCTTGTCTCTCTGCATTAGCCCTGTGATGGACTGGCAACCTGTCCAGGGTGTACCCTGCCTCTCGCCCTATGACAGCTGAGATAGGCTCCAGCCCCCCTGACCCAGAGATGGACATGTGATTAAGAAAATGGATGGATAACTCAGAGCAACAGCTGAGCTCGACTGGCATTTTTGTGGAGCTTTTATTTAACCACACACACCATGAGTAACCTCAGCTCAGCTAAAACAAGTGTCATTAAGCTTTCAGTCATATTACATGGTGTGATATATCTTCAGATTTAGTAAGATGAATTAGATATGGCTTTATTTTGGGGTTTTTTTTGTTTTTTTTGGGGGAAGAATGAAGGTTACAGATATATTACTTTTAAGCAACTTTTAAGAACAAAAGATCCTAGAAGCGCTATGCATGAACAGTTGCTAGGCTGGCAGACCAGACTCCATGATAGCTCAGTCCACTGATGAGGATGACCATGTCATGCAAATAGAAGGCACGGAGTTGCCAAACTCCCGGTGCCAAGATCGTGAGAATGTTTCAATTTGTGTTGAAGTGTTTTAAGTGATTTTAAGAGTGTTTGCTTCTGGCTTACAATAACTGTTAAATTTAGAAAAGCTCACTATTCGCTATTTCTGTGACATGCTTCTACATCCTCTATAATTTTATTAACTCACTGGAGGGGGGGGGGTTGTAAAAGAAGGAAAAAAGAAACACCTACCATCGGAAACTTACGTGAAAGAGGAGCGCAGAGAGGGAGAAAAGAGACAACAGACAGTTAGTGAGAACATGTTTCACAGATTTTAGGGTTATGTGTGAAGTTGACAGCTCTGATGTATTTCAAAGGAAAAAATATTTCAGTATGATCTGAAACACTTTTTGATACAAACAAACTCAACAGTTTGGGGTGACTTAGAAACATCCTTGTTGAAAGAAAAGGACATAAGTTTTTTTTTTGTTGTTTGTTTGTTTGTTTGTTTGTTTTAAAAGCTGTCCTGTCTGGCAGCTTTAGCAAGCAGAATCATGAACTGAATGCCCTGTTGTGCCGAACACATTTGCTTTGCCAAGAGGAGCTCTGTAAACTCTCTATAGGCTCCTCTTAGTCCATTTGTTTTTATTTTATTGTTTATTATCCAAATTATATAATAATGCCAGAGCTGACAGGTGGGGAGAAGAAAAGAGAAGGGGAAGGAATAAAGAAAAAAAAAGAAAAAGAGGATGAGCACATCAGGTCACCAACCGCTGCCTCTGTAACAAAACACAGTCAGAAAGAAAACAGCACCTGAAAGAGAGAAAACAAACAAACAGAAAAAAACAAAAACAAACATGATACACAAACAACCATACAATCTTGCTGTGTGTGTGTGTTTGTCACGAAATGCACTTAATAATGAGGGTGATAAGCCGCACCCACACCCTCCGGGAGCCAGAGGCAGACAGAGACAGGCCATCCGCAGCCGCCCAAGAGTACTAAAGTCCCGAGGCCACACGTCCCAATGACACCCGCGCGTCCACCCCAGCAGGAGGAGGAGGGAGGCCCCAAACGGAGCCACCATGGCCAAAGGGCAAGAGCCCCAGAGGGCCAGAGGCAACGGGCAGCCGACCCCGCCAGAGACCCCCCCCCCCCCCCCACCCCCCAAAACCCCCCCCCCCCCCCCCCCCCCACCGAAGAATGC
>VUQI01011643.1:21574-35728 GCA_015106735.1 Paratilapia polleni
TTGGTTTTATTTTTTTTTTTTTTTCCTCCTTTTTTTTTTCATTTTTTTTTTTTTTGCCCTTTTTTTTTTTTTTTTTTTGTAAGTGCAGCATCAGGACCACTGAGCCAAGAGGATTAATATGTTTAGGCTCGATTTTCCTCCATTCACACATTGTCAAAGATGGATGACACCACCTACAGTAGATGGCGTGGACTCAGCGCCGCCAGAACCGCTACTCCTTTCACGGCGATAAATGTAGCAACTAATAAATAAAAATACAGCAAAGACGTGTAGTATTTTACCTGGAGAGACATCTTCAGGTACAGGTGCGGGCTCGTAGCGCAGATGAACGTCCTCGCTCTGAAGGGTCTTACGCCGCAGTAATTGCAGCACAGCTGATCAATGCAGTATTGTGAGCCAAACAGAGGCCCGCAGAGGAGGGAGCAGAGGGCTGCACGAGGAGCTGATTGGCTGCCTGTCACCCTCACTCACAGCCACACACACATACACTGTAATAATGTGGTGGACTTAGTCCGAGCAGTAAAATTTTATGCAGTGTTATTTGCAATACTCCAATAAATTCACGGGGACAGTTTACACGTTTACACACAGCGTGTGTAGTCATAGCATATACATGTTCAGCGGAATTAACAAAACCTCTACCACAATATTTAAATGTTTCCTACACATAACCCCATATTTAAACTAATAAACTTTACATTTACTATTAGAAATACATGTTCTATGGTTGTGCACTTTTACTGAAGCAAAATAATGAACATTCATCGGCCTACACTTTGTGCCATATATTAGAGTAATAAATAAACTCGTGTTTGGGTGTTTTCGCCGATCCTCTGATGACATGTGTGTCGTGCTACCCCCTTTTAACGCTGGTCGGCGCTGTGGGGCTTTTTAAATAAAGTTATTTAAATTGAAACAAACATGGCAGCGCCCTGTGTGTCTCCCATGCAGCTGCGCTGAAGCTGTGAAGGCAACAAAAATTTGAAGAAAACGACGAGAAATGCTTTAGCTGCGTCGACTAACCAGGTAACAGGGGATTCCTGCAGAAGCAGAAACACGCCGTTTTTATTACAGCTGAAGATTATCTGAAAGTTAATGAAATTTCACAGTGAATATAATACATATGGAATAAAAATGTTTCTGATGTTTTCCTCCGTCAGACAGCTGAGCATTCCCCTCAGGTTTAAAATATTGTACCCAAAACTGATCATGTTGATACGTTGGGAATTTGATTTGAGATATATATATATATATATATATATATGAAAAAGATATACTGACAGTCGTTGAACAGTTTTTGGCAGGGATCTCGGTCTGTTGTTCTCCACCTTCTCCAATATTCAGGTAGGCTGTGGTGTTTAAACGATGCTCAGTTGGTATTAAGGGTTCCAAAGTGTGCCAAAAAAATATCCCTCACACCATTACAAGGTTTGACATATTGTGTATTCAGAGATGCTCTTCTGCATACCTTGGTTGTAATGAGTGGTTATTTGAGTTACTGTTGCCTTCCTCTCAGTTTGAAGCAGTCTGGCCATTCTCCTCTGAGCTCTGGCATCAACAAGGCATTTTCACCCAGAGAACTGCCACTCATTAGATATTCTCTTTTTCAGACCATTCTCTGTAAACCTTTGCATTGAGTTGTTGCCACGTGTTTGGCTGCATTACCAGTCATTTGAACAGGTGTACCTAACAAAGTGGCCAGTGAGTGTATGTCTGCCAGGCTCTATATCTAAAGCAAATTTTCTCTCTTTTGCTGCAGTGTTTGTTGTTTTATGCTCAGAACAGTCATGGCAACTCCAGGAAAGCCAACTAAGAAGGCAGTCAAAAAGCAGACTCCAGCCAAGACGTCCTTCATTTCACCCTTTGCCCCAAAATGGAGTCCGCTCCCCCAAGAGGACATGCATTTTATTCTGAAAACTTTGAAGGACAAGCTGATCTCCATAGGTCTGGAGAAGAAAGAGGTTAAAGTGTTTCGCCCATGGAGGAAAAAGAAAGACCAGAAACCCGATGCTGCATCAGAACCTCTTTCCCAGGTGAGCCAGGATGCACCGGTGAGTGATTCTTCTAAAAACGGCTGGACAGATGTGGCAGCCAGACGGCAGCTGGCCATCGGCATCAACGAGGTGACCAAGGCTCTGGAGAGGAATGAGCTCAAACTGCTGCTTGTGTGTAAGTCCGTCAAACCGAAACACATGACGAATCACCTGATAGCTCTGAGCGCAACCAGAGGAGTGCCGGCCTGCCAGGTGCCTCGTCTGAGCCAAAGCATGTCGGAGCCACTGGGGCTTAGAAGCGTCCTCGCACTGGGGTTCAGACGGTGCTCCTCCAAAGACGATGAGGTGTTTACTGACACTGTTGATACCATTAAGCCCAGAGTGCCTTCACTGGACGTAGCATGGCTGCAAGGCGCTGCACCTGGAGTCGCACCAGAAGACCCTGTTACCGAGGAGGAGGAGGAGGAGGAGGAGGCAGGCGTTGAGACAAGGGGACAAAAACGAAAACTGGAGAGTGAATCTGAGAAGGTGACAGAGTCTCCCTCCTCCTGCACTCTGCAGCCGCTCCAAGTGAAGAGAATTGTTGCTAACCCTGCAAAGAAAAGAAAAGCAAAGCCAAAGAAGTAGCTGTAGAATGAAAAAGAAACACTAAGGACCATTTGTTTTTGTATGTTTAGCTCAGGGGTTTCCAGTGTTTGTTTTTATTTTGTTTATTTTTTGGCTTTTGACCATTTAAAATGAAACTGTTCTACTTATGATGACTCAGTGCTTATGGCCTCAGTCTGGACACAACAGGATTTTTTTTCCTTCTTGGATTATTTTATTTAAATGATTTTTGGAAGCATGAAGAGCCAAACATTTAAAAAGTCTTAAAAATAATCAGTTTTAGGGAACAAAGGTTTGTCTTTTGTGCCACTACATAGTTATCTTGGGAGCTCTCAGACCTTCAGGTTTGCGTTTACTGTTTCAGCACATTCACACATGCTCTACATATCATAAATTTTAGTTGCATTGCAACTTTGGTTTATGTACATTTCTACAATTGAATATGCTCTGACTGAAGTTTGAATTAAATTTTTGTCCACAATTAGAGCAGACATTTGTTGGAATAGGCTACCCTTCCCAAAGAACTTCTCTATATTAATGCTGCATACTGAAACTGGAAAGTAGTATGTGTGCTTGGGGATAGAAAAACTCTGAACAAACAGTTTGGTTTACAGGAAGTTTACATCCTTTAAAATAACTTAGAATTATAATTTCCCAGGATCCTGATATGACTCTTTAAATAGAGCATTGAACATTTAAAAAGTAGGTTTTTTTGTGTTTATTTTGGACACTCAATGAGTGTCTTAATTAAAGCAGTACAGCAGGTCTGCATGCATCCATCTATCCATTTTCTGCCACTTATCTGGGTCTGGGTTGCAGTGGCAACAGTCTAAGATGAGATGCCCAAACCTCCCTCTCCCCAGCCACCTCCTCCACCTCTTCTGGGGGAAACACTGAAATGTTCCCAAGCCAGCCGAGCCGGTCTGCACACATTCTGCTTTTATGAAGCTAATTACGTTTTTGCTGACATTTTGATAATATTGATGTTTTTTTTTTTTAAAGTGGAGGTTGTAATATTTTACCCCCAAACAAAATATATTTCTTCTATATAATGCAGAGCAATAACATTACACCACCAATGACTTCAAGCAGCTCTATTGGATTGCTCAGGTGTTCCTGATAAAGTACTCGTAAAATTATATTGATATGTCAGCCCCAAGTAGGTAAAAATTAGTCAACTTAATGATTGTTTTCCAAGTTTAATATGCTCTAAATACACAATATGGACAAAAGTACTGGGCCACCTACACATTATACCTACAGGAGCTGCTTGGCCATGGAAACCCATGTCATGAAGCTCCCGGTGCACAGTTTTTGTGCTGATGTTAATGCCAGAGGTTTGGAACTCTGCAGATACTGAGTTACCAGAGTGTTGGAGACTTTTACACACTATGTGCCTCAGCACTCAGCGATCCTGCTCTGTAACTTTATGTGGTCTGACACTTTGTGGCTGCGTTGCTGTGGTTCCTAAACACTTCCACTTTGCAATAATACCATTTACAGTTGATCGTGGAATATCTAAGAGGAAAGAAATTTTACAAACTGACTTGTTGCAACTGTGGCAGCCTGTTACAATACCATGCTTGGATTCAGTGAGCTCTTTAGGTCGACCCATTCTTTCACAAATGTTTGTAAAGGCAGACTGCATGGCGATGTGCTTGATCTTATACACATGAGTTCAAAGATTAAGACGTGTGCTACATTACTTTTGTCCATATAGTATATCTTTACAGATGTCAGAGATGGTGTGAGGACCTCGGTCATTCAGGGGGAGTTAAGAGTAGAGCTGCTACTCCCCCACGTCAAATGGAGCCAGCTAAGGTGATTCAGGCATCTGACTAGGATTCCTCCTTGAGGTGTTTCAGGCATGTCGTACATTTCTCGGCTGGCTACGGTGTCCTCCTGGAAGAACTGGAAGGGTTGGCTGGGAAAGGGAGGTCTGGGTGTGCTCAGAGTGCTGCCTCTGTGACACAGATAAGCATCAGAAAGCAGATGGATGGTTTTCACTTAAGTCAACAGTCACAGTGGGAAGACGCACACTCACTGAGAGGCTTAAGTATAAAAGAACAAATGTTAATATTATTGGTAACTTTTCTTAATATTTCAAGTCAAAATGTCTGCTGTGGAAGAAGTATTTGTCTTTCTGTTGCCTCTGGCATGTTATAAAAGAACTCATTACTCATGTTCCTTTTTAAAGTGAGTTTATTCAATCAAATATCCATGCTGGTATAGCTGACGTGTGTTGAAACAGATTGTTATTTGCATGGGGTCATGTCTAAATGATGCTGGTACAAGTTCTTCAGCTTTTTCACAGCTTACAATGGAACTGAATAAAAATATTGTTCTTCAGTTAGAGAAAGCTTTATGACATTTCAAAAGTACATCCTCCCTCACCCCACCTCCAAACCTTTAAAGAAAAATCCTTTAAATAAGGCAGGTACGTCAGGCTGAGTTCTCACTAAAGGGCGTGGCAAGTAACATCGATGCTAAAATCAACACAGCAGCAGAACAGACATGCTCAGAGTTCATTCAGACAGCTGCAAGCAACACATCTGTGACAACATCATCCAGGAGGCACACACCGCTGACTCAGCGACCCAGTCTCAGTTAAATTAATGCCATTAACATGTTTGTAAATGTAACTCATTCAACCTTTCAATGATTAAAAAAAATCTTTGAGCCCTGAAGCACTGGCTGACAAATATTTGTCCTCTTCTGGCTAATCTATAAAGGGATGATTAGAAAATTACACAAAATATTAATTTTAAAAAAAAAAAAAAAAAAGACCTACAGTAACAAATTCTGAAACACAAAATACAGTACCATTAAAAAAATAATACCAGAGAAGCCAATAAAAATGGATCTGGAAGAGAGGACACATTTCAAGCTGATGTGATTACTTCTGCAGGCTTTTGTTTATTCAGTGACTGCACCCACCGTTAAACGGTTCCTTTGTTTAATAAGCATAGTGTTGTACTTCTGAACAAATAGCCACTCTACAGAAGCAGTTTATGCACTGCTCTGTGAGTGGCAGTGACTAAATTAACAAAAGAAGATGTACCTTGTTTGCTTTAAACATCACTGAACTGAGAACTGAGAATCCTTTCAAAGTAAATAAGCCTTTAACATTATAAAACTGCCTCTAAACAGAAATGTTTTATTATTTTTTAATTGATATAAAATTCAAATCAAATTGAGCTTTTCCTTCCTTTATTGGTGTCATTCTCACTGTGCCGCTGGTGCACTGACCAGGCCAGCTACTATTACTTCTAATTTAACATCATTACTAACTGGACAGCACACCACTGACATGCAAACAACCCTACACTGGGTTTATTACTACAAAGAGTGTATAACCAAACAAGTTGTTTTAATGTATTAAAAATACCAGCTCTAGAAACAGCTTTATAACGTGAAAACAGCTCCCAACCTTTGTAAAAACCAAGTCTGTACAGTTTCTACCGCAATCCATCCGCTTTGAAATCTGACCCTTTTAAATGAGGACCCCCTTTTGTATGTTTAAGAACTCAGAAATTGTGCTTCATCTCTGCAATACATTCTTCATTAAAAAACAGATTGAACAAACTCAGTGACTTCTACGCTACTCATGAGGAGAACACTTTGGATCGGCCCTCCCAAACCGCCAACGTCACACTACAGGAATAAATATGATCTGCCTTTAAATGTACAGTTAACTATGTTCGTTAACAAAAAAACATGAATATCAATGCACCAGTGGGATGAGTCCTTCAGTGAACACACCCCCTTTTTTCCCCCCAGTGTTTGCAGTTTGTCATTTAAAAGTTAAGATATTATTCTCATTGTTTCTAATTCTACTGAGGCCCAAAACAGCCAGCAGAGACACTTGACTGATCACACGGATATGAAAAGGGAACAATAATAAGTGCAGATGGAGCAGGGGAACAGTAACAACAACTGTTTGGACAGGATAAATAAAATTAGAAAGGTTGTTAATTATGTCAGGTCTTGCTTGCTTGTTGATTATCATTTACATAGTTCCATGTAAGTGAAGTTAAACGACATGCCAGTCCCTTGTTGTCTATTGAGGGAAAAGAACTAAACAGAATTCACAATGTCAAGGCATCCTCTTGAGTGTCAAACTGGTGTGTTTTAAATGTGAGCGCGCATGTCAGGAGCGTTGTGTTGTATGAGTATCTCAGGCATAGCATGACTTCACATTCAGGATGTTGATGGTTTAAGAGTTTTCACCTCCAGGCGAACTGAGAATGTTCTTGATGATACAAGTGCCGAGTGAAACCTCCACCCGGTCACCAGGTTGGTTTTACTGTCGTAGTTCTCATTGTCTAGCTCGGGCCACCTGTGTGTTCAGGTGAGGAATATCCAGAGGTTGCGGAGGACCTCCAGAGTTTCTGCAGCAGCTGTGAAGAGAGCTGCTACTGAAGGACGAGGCCAACCTGAAAGACACAGATCAAACTTTTTGTAATCTAACGTACGTGTTTGTATTCTGTAGATTTACACACAGATAGACACACACAAAAACACTCTGAGCCACAGAGAATACAAAGGAACAAACCAATACAGACCTACTGTAAGCAGCTTTAAACTGAGGCGTAAAAGATGCTGACACATCTGTCCTGACACTTCATCAAAATACTGCTTATACACACAAGACGCCAAACATTTAAATACACTAGACTCATAATAAATTAAATGACTGTCAGTTAGGATAGCTTAGATGATAGTTTCGACTCTTAATATAGATTTCTGGGTGTATGCAAATAAAAATGAAACAATCGGAGCAAAACCTACGAAGGACTGGCAGTTTAGCTTAATGTTTGAAATATCAGTTATTTTTTAAGGATTATTATAGCTTGTCAATGCAGAAAAAAAATGTACTGTTAACGTAGCTGATTGCACTTCAGTGGACCGATTTATACTACAGCACACACATTACTGGTATTTGGCTGATGAAGACGGATTTTCTAATAACTGAAACTACCACATAGTTACTGATAATTGAGAAATGCCTTTACAAACAGACCTAAGGCTGGTGCAACCAAATTGAAATAAATGAGGACCAAAAAAATCCCCGGTACATACTGCTATTCTGCTTAAATCAACACCTCTCAAGTACAGTCATAGTAAAAGCAAAGTACACCCTCTGTCAGTTCTAAAGTTTTACATATCAAGACATAAAAACTATCTGGTCCTTATTGGGTCTTAAAATGAGGTAAATACAACCTCAGATGAACATATTACACCGTGTCATTATTTATTTAACAAAAACGAAACCAAAATGCAGAAGCTGTGTGTGAAAATCTACAAATTCAATAGCTCGTAGAACCACCTTTAGCAGCAATAACTTGAAGTAATTCTCACATTGTTGTGGACGAATTCTGGCCCACTCTACTTTACAGTGTTGCTTCAGTTCATTGAGGTTTGCAGGTATTCATTTATGCACATCTCTCTTAAAGTTCCTGTCACGGCATTTCAATCAGGTTGAGGTTTGGACTTTGACTGGGCCATTGCAACATCTTTATTTTCTTCTTTTTCAGCCATTCTGTTGTAGATTTGCTGCTGTGCTTGGGACCTTTGTCCTGTGGCATGAGTCGACCATGAACTCCTCTTGACTCAATGACTGCAAGGTACCCAGGTCCTGTGGCTGCAAAACAAGCCTTCAGTCTTCTTCCAACTGTACTGTCATGAACTTTAACATTTAACATGCTAACTGAGGCCTGTAGACTCTGAGATGTAGCTCTTGGGTTTTTTGCAATTTCTCTGAGCATTGCACCGTCTGACCTTGGGGTGAATTTGCTGTGACGTCCACTCCTGGGAAGGTTGGCAATTGTCTTGAATGTTTTCGACTTGTGAATAATCTTTCTCTAGAATGATGGACTTCAAATTGTTTGGAAATGGCCTTATAACCCTTCCCAGAGTGATGGGCAGCAACAATTGATTGGCTAAGGTCACTGCTGATGTCTTTCCTCCTTGGCATTGTGTCAATGCACACCTGAATGCTCCAGACCTGCAAACTGACAAAATGTCTGCTTTTATAGAGGTGCTCACACTTGCTGATGATCAGTTAATCGAGTGCATTTGATTAGCAGCACCTAGCTGTTACTTACCTTCTTAATTCCTATGGGAGCAGTAAGAGTGTACTTAGTTTTTCCACACACTCCTGAATTTTGGCTTAATTCTTGCTAAATAAAAAAATGACATGGTGTAATACTGTCAGGTGTTGTAGTTTCTGAGGTTGTATTTATCTCATTTTAAGACCTGCTAAGGACCAGATTATTTTTAATATGTCCTGATTAGTAAAACCTTACAATTTAAAGAGGGTGTAATATCTTTTTTTTTTACCATGACTGTAGAGGTCTTTCAGCACGTCAAAGCAGGATTTCTCACAACCAAGCCTCTGGAGCTTTGAAGGCAAAAACTGCCCAAATTTTTCAAATTTAAGTCCAACTCATTTGAGAGTGAAGCTTGCGCAGTAAGGCACAACAAGAACCGGCTTTACTGAGAGCTGAATGACAGACAGTTCCCATTTAATTCTTCATGGGGTCTTATCACCGGACTCTGAAGGATTTTGACCAATAGCTGGTGACTGACCTTATCAGGGTCCATAGGGGGACATTTCCAGTTGTAGAGGTAATACTGCAGATTTCCATCTCCTATGCCAAACTTGAGCTTCTCCAGAAACACCTTATTCTCCATTAGATCCAAGGCATTGAACACATCAAAACCTTTCTGTTAAACACACAGAATAAACACCATGATGACTAACACAGCAGCAAGAAAATAACCAAAATCTTTGGGAAGACCCTTTTGTAAGTTTGTGTTTGTAGGTGGCTAAGAAAGGCCTTACCAGCTGATCTGGCCTTGAGTATATAAGGAGCAGAACTAGGCAGTCTCTCATTTTCTTTTATCCTCTGCTCCACAGGCAGACACCTAGGTTAATGGATCACGCTCTCAAAGCACACACCACATAACTTACTCACTGACTTACATATCTTTCTTTGTATATAAAATAGTTAACCCATTTTGGACTTCTGTGGAAGCTTGAGCCACTTGTAACATCTTGGTGTTCATAAAAATAACTGCTCTATAATTAGTTTGGTCGGTAATGTGCCATTTTTTCCCCCCTCGTGATTAACGCTGTGAAGACCTTTGTGTCATGCTGAATTCAAAGTTAACACCTGCTGATATCAACAAAGTATTCTAGGTATTGGCTAGTGTTTTAAAGCAGACGGCAAGATTACCAGTTTGGCCAGGATCAGTGCATCATTCATTAAGTCCAGTAGTGGGGTTTGTGTATGAATGCTGTAAAAAGAATAAGCTGCCTTCAGGCTCCTATGGAGAGGGTGATGCATCACAGTCGAGGGCAAAGTATAGAAACTAGTGAAATCTGTCAGTACGCCACCAGCACCCTGAGGGAAAAAAAACAAAACAAACACTACATCAGTTTAAAGTGCCCAGAAGAGCCATCTATGTTAGGACACAAAACTGATTCCACACACCTCTACTACATATGTGTCAATTATGTTGTCCTGTGGTAAGAACCAGTGAGCCACCTCCTCTTCTCCCATAGAAGGTGCAAGTTGGAAACGTCTCAAGTATTTCTGTAGCAGTTCAGTAACCTGGCGGACGTCACGCCTCTCCATCGGCCGCAGACCTGGAGTCTTGGTGCTCTACACAAGGTGGAGAAAGCAAAAGGAAAACATCTATGAGTTCCTGCCATCAACAGGAACAGTAAAGAGAGATCCTCGACTGATGGGTTTAAGTGTTTACATCTGGTAGTCTGTAGAGTTTCATGGTTCTTTGCAGGGTCATGTTTCTGCTCAGATGGGAGAATTTAACTTCCACAAGCTTTCTAGGGTTCAAAGAGCGGTGCCAGTACCTGCAAAAAAGGAGACCAAGATAAAGGAAACAGAGGTGAGGAGGATAGTTTTTCTGGCAACACGTCCTGTGTGTGTTTTATTTGAATAGTGCATAAAGTACCTGCATGTAGACACAGGTTTAGGCAGCACGACTCCGGCTGTGTATACAGCCTGAAATATTCCTTCTAAGTTCACTCTCCTTGTTATCTCTCTGATTAGCACAGGGGCAACACGCTTTGAACGCAGCTTCTTATGAACACACAGGAAGTTGATTTCTACCATCCTCTTCAGCCTGGAGCCACAAGAATAAAGAACATGTAATGCACCTTAGAGTAAACCAGTTTCCATTAACTCATATTGCTGCCATGCTCACATGCATATCATCAGTACAGAGCACTCACGTGTCATAGACGCGTATATCTGCAGGGATGGCACTGATGAAGCCAACAAGTTTCTTATTTGAGGACACTCTCACTCCGCAGTGCCACTGCGGTAACCAGCCCGGTGGACGTAGAGCCCTGAGAGTGGAAGACGTGTTCATCATACCAGCAAAAAGTTAAAACTACAGTCTGTGAATCATGTGATAAACATAAAGAAGCTTACCATTTAAGGAAGCTTGGAGAATAATCAAATCTGAACATGTTATCATCATCCTCCACATAGTTTTCATTTAACAACGTGTACAACTCCTTCAGCTGTAAAAGAGAGTAACAGGAAATTGTTCTTTTTTTTTGTATCATTACTATTATTAGTCTTACTGGTGTATTTTAGACAAACGTTGCACTTACTACATCTGCATTACTGAGATCCAGAGTGTCCCACATAAAGCCTTGAGGTAAAGAATATGGCTCCTGTCTGATGTTTTCTTTGTCAGCTTCAATTGGCCCATGACTCGTCACAACTTCATCTGCAAGAATAGCACGGCTCTTGTAAAAGATATAAAACTATTTTCCAATCACCACACTTCCAGTGGACCTTGTAAATCTCTGTGTTCTTAAATTGTGAGCAATGCACAAAAATGCTGACAGCATCAATCAGACATTGCTGTTTGTCCTCAAACTGGAGAGCCTGTAGCTTCACACAGACCTGACTCGTTGGGCAATGGCTGTTATGGAAACAACTTGACCTAATGCTGCTGAGCATGCCCAGTGGGAATGCCTGGATCCCCACTGTACATCACAGCTGACATGTTTCTCAGATACTGGCTTATATCAGCACAGATTGAGGAGATACAACCAGCAGATGGTGCTGGTGCATAGAAAACAAAGTAGAGAAAAATGACTTTCTGTTGACAGAGCAAATAATACTATTTAAAACAGGGGTGTAAATTATTGAAAATAATTCTCTGCACTCTGCCTTATTTAAGTATGTACTTACTTAACTTTGGGACAGGCTGAGTATCCCAGAACTGGTACTTGTGCTTGGCTGCCTCATCTATACTCTTTGCTGGACCCTGGCAGGACAGCAGCTCCATAGCTCTTTGGATGTCCTGCAGCTTCTGGATGGGCAGGCCAGGGTTCTGATTGTAGAGAGGGGACATATACACAAATTACTCAAAGTCTGTATCATTGGGCCAAAGACGAGATGTCCTACATAATCTAAATGTAGACAAGAAGCAACATCAAGAGGGCACGTATGAGATTTCAAACAAAAACCCTGTGCCTTCTCTGTCTATGTCTCTAATTAACAGTGTTTAGATGTACTTCTATACCTCTCTTGAGTCTTATCCTGGACATGAGAAAGCTGATTAATCATGTCGTTGTACAAATGACTGTTGCAATATCTATGTCTGTGTTAGAGGGGAGTTCTTGTTTTTGTTTTAAAGTGCTTTTGTCCCTCAACCGTCTTTAAATTATGAATGCAAAAACCCAGATCTGTCTCTGTCATAAAATAATTCATTTAAGCTTTTATTTGCCTTCTTCATGCTATCAGAAATTACATGCTGGAGCAACAACTGTTACTCATTGTTTACATTAACAGCAGAGTGATTATGACATTGTTTATTTTTCTTTAACTGATTAACCCAAGCAAAGACAGTATTAATGTTTCTCACAGCTGGCTAAAGGTTTAATCCTGTTTTTAGAAATGTATATCAAAATAATTTACCTAATAAATTCCAGGGTTATTATAGACCATGAACAAGGACCGTGCCAAGGCTGAAACACCTTGACTGACCACATCATACTAATGTTAAACAAACAGATTTTTGGGCTGTTGCTTATGTGGAAATGGACAATTTTTGTTTTTTAGCTTTTTCTCCTTTCCCCTCCTGCTGTTTCATTATCAATTTGTCAAGTGATTTGACTTGTTTTGTAAATCAGCTCCTGCCCTAAAAGGGTGTGTGCACACATTTCACTGGGTCATCATCACACCTTGATCTCCTGAGAGTCCGAGGCAGAGTCAGACTTGGCTCCCCCCGAGCTTGGCTTCTCCTTCTTCCTCTTCTGCTTCTTCTTCTTCCTCTTGGCGCCCAACTCTCCCCCTGGACTGCTACAGATATGACAACAAACGATGAGGACATCGCCGGACGGAGGCTGACTCTGCTTAGACCCACACAGAGAGCTAACGTTAGCTACCATAGCAACGAATGACAGCTGAGCTACTTAATGTTAGCCAACTAACGGTTGGCCTTAACGACTGCCTGCTACGGCATTCAGTCGGGATGCTAGCTGGGAGTATAAAGACACACACGGTTAAAGAGATCACGATGCTATAAACAGTTCACCTAATGGCCTTTAAACTAGCAGCCGGGCTATGTTTAGTGTCCGCTAACATTAGCAAGCTAACTGTGCTAGCCACTCATAAACAGACTGCCTGAAATAACGTTAATGCGTTTCCCCGACCCGACTGGACAGGCCACCCCTCACCCTTGCATATGCTCATTCTCCTCCTCGTTGTCTCCGTCTATCCCGCAGGTGTCCTGGTCGTCCAGCTCCAGGCTCTGCTGACTGGCCGCGGATTCACTGTCCTCCGCCATCAGAAAAATGTTTTAAAAATATAGTCAGCCACCGTTTAATAGAGCTCACGGGGAGCGGACCAGGGATGGAAAAACAAAGAAAATGTCGAAGGAAACCGCGCCGCCTAGAGGCCAAAGGCGGGACAGCAGACCTGAGCTGCTGCTTTTTTATCATGGATTACAGTCCGGTGATATCTAAACTAGATTTTTACCTTGTTTAGATATTTCTCTGATACATCTGTAGTTATGATTTTCAATAGCAAAGTCGCAGTTGTAAAATGATTGTACAACTATCCAAAAACAAATATAAAAAAGATACAGGATATGTCTTGGGTTTTAGTGTTTGTCAGTTTGGTAAAACTTGAGACTGCAAGTCACATATTGTTTTATAAATCATATTATGATAAAAAAAAAAAAAAAAAAAAAAATTTTAAAAAAAAAAAAAAAAACCAATTAAAAAAAAAAAAAAATTCTGCAGTACATTGCACAGCAGATTCCAGTACTCCCAAAATGGATAATACCAAATCCCCAGATTTCCGATAATATCAGGTAATAATTTACCTGAAACTGTTGTGCAAACTAAAAACAAAAATCTAAATTAAAACTACCCACATGTAGTAAATCTGGGACTGCTGGGGCCCTAATCAAGCACTACTGAGGCATAACTGATATATATATATATATTTTTTTTTTTTTTTTTTTTTTTTTTTTTTTTTTTTTTTTTTTTTTTTATTTGTAT
>VUQI01011644.1:2642-13731 GCA_015106735.1 Paratilapia polleni
GTTATGTTTCTAAGGCATTAACTGGAAAAAAAAAAAAAAAAAGACCAGGGAAATAAAGCATTGCAGAAGCTTGTTCTGCCCTGCTGCTACCTAGAATGCCTCCATCCATCTTTCATGTAGGAAGATTTCTACAGTACTTTGCAAAAGTCTTGAGTCACCCCTCATTTCTTTATATGTTACTAGCAAAATGGGAATTGTGATTTATTGAAACACGTGCAAACATACATGGAAATAACGTACAGAAGTAAAAACAGGGTTTGCACAATTCTAACAAGCTTGAAAGTCACTATACAGCCTGAACTCTCTTAGGCAGCTTTCTTGTAATTGCTTTAAGTAGTTCAACAACTTAAAGCCTTGCACTCTCTGCTATTGCTCATTGAATATGCATCTGAAAAAACAGCACAGTGGTCATTTTTTGACAGGTTAAAATATTCAGGGAATATGATGGAGCAGCTACAGTGAGTTGTTAGATTTAGATAGGCAGCATCCTGTCCTTTAAATTATTATTATTATTATTATCATTATTATTATTATTATTTTTATTGTGCTCCCTCAGAATTCAGTGAGATGCAGTATTAAACCTGATTGCACTAAGAACTGGTAACTACAGGTGTCACTAAATCAACCACGACTGAAATCTTTGAGACTTTTGCTAGAAAACTTCAGCACTAATTGCTTTTTGGCCAGGAAGATAAAAACTGTTCTCTGCTTCCTAACTAGAAGCCTTTGTGTGACCTTGGCAACTTTCCTCTCTTTTTTACCTACTTTGCTGCTTTATTTTATTTTATTTTTTTAAATAGACTCTTTATTTTCTTTGCTCCCTATGTAGGATTCTTCCTGTCGCTGTTTCTTGCTCACTCCTCGTGCATCTTCTTTGCTTGTTGTTTCCTAACTATGAATGTTCTTTTTGTGTTGCTCCCCAAATAAGATCCTCCTTTTATCTTTTGTTTTCCATCTAGGAAGCCTTCTTTCATGATTCTCAACAAGAAAAAGTACCATTTCCTAAACTAGAAAGCCTCCTCCTCCTTGTTTACTAACAGGCCTCCTGTATTCTAATATCTTCACTAGAAAGCCTCCTCTTCCTTTGATCCCTAACAAGTAAGCTAGCAATTCAAGACAAATATTAAAAATAGATATATTTATTAAAAAAGTATGTTAAAATGAATGATGGCTGTTTCCTGTTTCATGCTCCTGAAATGGTCACCGACTCTCAACAGTGTTAATTTTGTGTATTTGGAGAAGCAGAGCAAATGTCAGTAGTTCAGTTCCTGCTTTAAGCTGGTCCCTGCCTCCTCTGCCTCCTGTGGTCACTGTGTGAGTCAGTGGGTGTGCGAGAATTCTGGGAAGTGAGGAGATGTAGAAGAGATGGTGAAAGTGAAGATTTAGAATGGTTTTCTTAACATTGAATTGACTCTCAGTGAAGTCAGTCCAGTGACAGCGAAACAAACGGACCGCCAATCAGACTGCTGAAGTAAACCATTTGGGTGTTTTGGTGAAGCAGTAAATTCCACCCACATCCGTCTCAACGGCTCCAAAATCCTCCTCTGCTGTAGTTTTGTGCCCTCTCGCCTGTGAAGCAGCTGTATTTCTGTGAATCCCAGCTTGTCCATTTCCAATGAGGGTCAGCTGTGAGGGAGGAGGATGCGAGGAGGGAGCAGCAGCAGCGCTGTAATCTCGCAGCCTTCCTGACCGCATCTCGGGCTGCAGTCCTGTTTTCTTCTCCTCCTGCTGAGCGATATGAGGAGCAGTGGCTTTAACCCTGTGTGGGAGGATGAGGAGAGGAAGCACATCTAATTATTTATCCGTTCAGAGGCGAGATGCAGGAACATGCAGCAGCTGTGCCGGACATTCCCCCAGCCCCGCCTCCTCAGTTGAGATCACCTCAGTAATGGAAGCTTCATCTTTAAAAACTCTCCCTTCATCAGAGGATCTGTGGCCTTGCAGCTCAGCACACTCAGAGACCAAAGGTCAAATACTGGAAATGTGAGTGAGGTGTCCCACGTAACCCATTACCCAGACTAATGTGTGTGTGTGTTTTTCTGTCGACCCACAAAAAGTGAGCGGCTCACACTGACACCGGCGGCACTCATTAGAACCACAGACAACAAACAGCTGGCAGCTCAGTGCACCCCGAGGCTAAAGGTTAGCTTGCACTGCTAACCTTCAGCCCAGGATCCATCACCACCTCCTCACCTCATTCCCTCCTTCTGCATGATATCTGCTTTTCCTTTTCTCTGTTGGTGCAGGAAACCTGGACTGAAATTCTCCCTGTTTGAAAAAAACCCTAAAGAACATGTTTAAGTTTTCAGTTCTGGAAGGATAATGCCATCTTCCCTCAGCTGTGTATTAACATTATATAAGTGCACCTAAAATTTGGGGATTTTTTTTTTTTTTGTAATTTAATTCCAAAAGGTAAACTTTCATATATTCCATAATCATTACACATCAAGTGAAATATTTTAAGACTTTTTAATTTTGATGATTATAGCTTATACCTCATGAAAATCAGAAATTCAGTGTTTCAAATTGTTAGAATATTTCCTAAAATCACTGAAAACAGATTTACAATACAGAACTGTTCAACTTCTGGAAAGTATGTTCATTTATAAACTCAATACTTTGTTTGGGTTCCTTTACCATGAATTACTGCATCAGTGCAGTGTGGCATGGAGGTGATGAGCTTGTGGCACTGCTGAGGTGTTATTGAAGCCCATTGAAGGTTCTTTGATAGTGACCTTCAGCTCATCTGTATTTTGGAGTTGGGTGTTTCTCATCTTTCTATTGACAATACTCCGCAGATTCTCTATGGTCACACCAGCTGGCTGGCCCATCAAGCACATGGCCATCAAACCATTTGGTAGTGGTTTGGCATTGTGGGCAGGTGCTAAGTCTTGTAAGGAAATCAGCATCTCCATAAAGCTTGTCAGCAGATGTAAGTGCTCTAAAATGCCCTGGTAGACAGCTGTGTTGACCTTGGACTTGATAAAAAAAAAAAACAGCAGACCAACCACCACCACCAGCAGATGACATAGCACCCCAAATCATCACAGACTGTGAAAGCTTTACACTGGACTTTAAACACCTTGGATTCTCTGCCTCTCCACTCTTCCTCCAGACTCTAGAACCTTGATTTCCAAATGAAATGCACAATTTACTTTCACTGGGAAAGAGGACTTTGGTCTACTGAGCAGCAGTCCAGTTCTTGTTGTCCTTAGCCCAGGTAAGATGCTTCTGCATTGTCTCTGGTTCATATTAGGAATGCAACAGTTGTAGCTCCTTTCCTGAATATGTCTGTGCATGGTGGCTCTTGATGCACTGACACCACCCTCAGTCCACTCCTTTTGAAGCTCTCCCAAGCTCCAGAATTACCTTTTTTTGACAGTCCTCTCAAGGCTGCACTCATCCCTGTTGTGCATCTTTTCCTGTCATGTTTTCCTTTCCAGTCAGCTTTCCAATAATATGCTTTGATGCAGCACTCTGTGAACAGCCAGCCTTTTCAGCAACGGCCTTCTGTGACTTACACTCCTCTATGAGGGTGTTGAATAGCTGTCAAATCAGCATTCTTACCTATGATTGTGGTTGCATGTACTGAACCAGTCCAAGAGATACTCGGTATTTATACTGTCTGAATAGTAATTTACTCAAACTCGAAATATAATATTCCAATAATTTGAGATACTGGATTCCTGATTTTCATGAGTTATAAGCCATAATCATCAAAATTAAAACAAAAAGCCTTGAAATACCTGACTTTATGTGTAATGATTATAGGATATATGAAAGCTTTCTGAATTAAATTATACAGAACTTTTTCATGACATTATAATTTTTGCGAAGCCCTAATACTGGGCATCTTCATAACTGCAATTTGGCAAGAACAGTGATCTGGTGGTTTCACTACAAAGCACTGCACTGAGTTCCCTCAATAAAAGATTTTCAGTGGTGAAGTTTAAAGGTAAACTATCACAGTGTCTATTCCTGGAAATTTTAGTGCCTGTTGCTGATCTCTTTGTGGCTGATGTTCTTTCTGTCTCTGTTCAATAGTTTGATCTTTCTCTGTTGTTATTTAACTGCTGACTTTCAAACAAGAAATATCAATAGTGGTGGTAGACCATTTGTCAGGAGCACCAGGACATTTCTCAGTGTCATAAGGGTCATTTTTGGTGTGAACCGCAACAATATAACCACCAGGAATGAGTTGAAAGACTTGTCAAAATTTAAAGCAGACAAAGCAGGGGACGCATGGTTCATGGTTTCTTTCTTTTTGTCCTGAAATATGTTTAATTTGCATTTACTGGGTGACAGTCCCCCAAAAAGATAACTATGATGGTCTAAGCCTCCAGTGTCTGCAGATCCTAGCAATACCTCTGGATGAATGTACTGTCTGTTAGTGAGTTTGGTGGTCCTTGTTGGGTTTTGCTATGTGATGGATGTACACAAGGCTGGGAAGGAATGACACAGTATTCCCACTACAAACTAGACTACACCACTGCTTGGAGAGTCATGGTGATGCCAAGTTTAGTTTCATTCTGTCTCATTTTATTTATTTATTTTCTCAGGGGTTCTGGGTGGGTGTGAGCCAAATATGGGTTTTGGTTAGTGTTGTTAACTTTCCATGTATGTTGTATGGAGATGATGATGATGATGATGGTGTATTTTTTTCTTGTGGATCCCAGGAAGAGCTGTGGCTACCCTGCTAGCAACTAATGGAGACTGAATTAAACAAATGCATGAATTCTCTCACATCAGATGTCCCCTGATATCATGTCATTCTGAAAATACAGAATGCTACTGATTGTGGGTAATTCCCTGAGCACACTGAGCCTTGTTGCTGAAGTTCAGAGAGCAAAAGTTTGAAAGAGCCCTGCAGCAGTTTGTGATATCACAGTGGGACAGTCCTCAATGCTCACTATCAGTGGACACACAAAAACACACACACTTTAGAAAAGTTTATGCTCCCATTTCTAAGTGTGGCATTTATTTGCAACAAAGTAAAATATTTAAATTTTTTTACTGTTAAATATTTGTTTCATACTCCCATTGGTAGTTTATTTTCACATATTTTATATTTTGTTTTCTTTTTTTTCTTTATGTCAGACTTTAGTTGTGTAAAGTATTTCTTCCAACTCTTCTATCTTCCTCTTCAGACAGCCGCCCACTCTGAGTCTGCTTCTGTCTAAGGATTTTACTGTCACACTTAGTTAAAAACAGTTTCTGTAAGGTGAAAAAGGTGTGTAAGAATTAAAGTGTAATTCCATCAGAGCTTATTTATCATACAGAGCAAACAGTCCTGTTTGAAAAGAGATACAAGAGGTTTGAGATCTGGGGCAATTTGACCCACGTAGGGTCTCCCAAGGCAGTTTGGTCCTGGTCCTCAGGGGCTAGACTAAGAGAAATTCAGAACATCCCTATGAAGACTACGGGGGCAAATTACCCAGGGACAGGGTTACTACAGCCCCACCCTATGAGAGGTACAAGTACATCTGTGAATTTCTGGACAGTAACAGAGTTGCCTCTATCCAGACCTTTTAATTTACTTGGCATTGGGACATTTAGCAGTTGTTCCTCTGTTTAAACACCACTGGTCCAGTACTAGTATCAATGATTAGCCAATCAACACATGGGTGGGACTAATGCCGTTGTCAGGACTAACTTGATTTTTGCAAATCTGAGGAACTGCCAATGAAGAACATATGAAAAAACAGGAGGCAGTACTTTTTCGCTCTATTACAGTCTGTTGACTTAAACTGACATAGATGCATGTGATTATGTTACTCTCTAGTGATTGGTTAAGTGAAATCAAACCCCTTCACTTCTGGAAATTGGTTTAATTTGAGGCATTGTCAGGCTGAAGAGTATAATGAGTTGAGAATTCTGTCTGATATTAATCTGTTGTGAGAGGTCAGCTTGCAAGTTAACCTGAACTGAGGTGCTATTTAGATACAGTTTATAAGACATCTTGTTTCCTGGAATCTCTACAGTGATGGTGGAGAGGGCAAATTCAGCATGTAGCCACAATTGTCACTTGGGCACTTTATCACAAATGCCATTACATTATTCTCATGTGGAAAGCTCTCAAAACAGCAGGCTGAACTGGACCCCCTGGCAGCCTGGTTCTAGCCCACGCACCATATCTTTGATACTCTTGCTTTAAACAGTATTTTATTTATCCATTACTTGCTTTAGACCTTTGATGAAAACAACAGTGTGAAATTAAAGAGATTTATTGTCACATCGAGTCCCATAGATTTTTCTCTGACATATTGTGAGGATAATAAACTGTCAGAAAGCTGAGTTCAGGATCCTGATCAGAGATTAAATACAGATCATAAACATGATGCTTGTGAAGGGGGCTTGAGGTCAACATCTGCCTGCGTTGGAGGATTACTGAACCCCGTCTTCTCTGACACAAAATCCATAAATACTTCCGTTTGGATTATTTATTTATTTTTTATCATATTACCATACTTACAATAATACTGTTGTTAACCTACATATTTTACATTAGCGCATTAGCTTATGTTCTACGAGTTATTTTTGTGAAAACGGATTTCTTTTTTGTCACAACTCCTCTGAGTCTTTGTTTACTGCTAAACACATCACTGTGTTGTGTTGTTGTTTTCATCAATGAGGTCACTGGTTTGTTTATAGTGACAACTGCTGTAAATGAGCTGTAAAGGAGGTAAGTCATGTTTATTGCTGCCTTCTTGGTGTGCAGACATAGAGAAAGACTGGGCAAGTAACGTGTTTCTGTGGCAATGTTGCCAACTTGAGTGTTTATTTTTTCCTTTAAGTTGTTAATTTTTTAATTGCTTTGGTAAATACAGATTTTTTAGGGTTGGTATAATCAGACAAATAATAGAATAGGCTGTATTTCAGTTTTTTTAACCTCCTTAAGGGGTGGGAGCTGAGGAGAGGGTTAGATGTGAGGACACACTGTTCACACCCCCCAACCTGGATCATCATTGCAGTAATGCTCTGTAATGTAACTGATTGCAAACTCTGTGGATTTCTGTTCATCTCTTTGGAATCATTTTGTCTTTATAGTCAGTGTTTCTTTAAAGTTGTTTTGAGTCCCTTTTTTGTGTATTTTGACTCTATTTGTTCTCATTTACATTTTAATCATTTTGAGTGCCATTATAGTTACTGCAAGTCTTGTTGCATTCATTTTTAGTCTCTTTGTAGCTGCTTTGAGCCTTGTTGTACTCATTTTAAGTGTCTTTGTAGTTAGTTTGTGTTTCTGTGAAGCTGTTTTGAGTCCTTTTCTAGTTATCTGGATGATTCTTGTGATGGGGTTGAATGTCTTCATAGTTATTTGGAGTCTCTTTGTATTCATTTAGTGTCTTTTTATTGTTGTCAGGTTGAGGTCTGGACTTTGACTGGGCCATTACAGCATCTTGATTCTTTTTCAGCCATGCTGCTGTGCTTGGGATCATTGTCCTGCATGACCCAGTTTGGGCCCAGCTTTAGCTGTTGGACAGATGGCCTCACATTTGACTCTAGAATACTTTGGTGTACAGAGGAGTTCATGGACGACTCAGTGACTGCAAGGTGCCCAGGTCCTGTGGCTGCAGAACAAGCCCCGTGTGGCCTTGGGGTGAATTTGCTGGGACATCCACTCCTGGGAAGATTGTGGCATTGTGTTAACACACACCTGAATGTTCCAGACAAGCAAACCACCAAAACCTCTGCCTTCATAGAGGTGGTCACACTTGCTGACGATCAGTTAATCAAGTATAATTGATTAGCAGCACCTGGCTGCTACTTACCCTCTTAAGTCCTATGGAAGCAGTAATGGTGTACTTAGTTTTTCACATGACTGTATATTGTGTATCTCTGTTATGCAGTTCTTTGTTGTCTTATGTTTCTTTCTGTAATTTTTTTGGCATTTTGTTTTGAGTCTCTGTAGTTTTGATGAATCTCGGTTGTCACTTTGAGTCTCTGTAGGTATACTGAATCAGTTTAGTTAGTTATTAGTTATTTTGCACCTCGTCATTTTGAATTTCTGTATTTTTAAGTCAGTTTAACCCTTGGTAGATGTTTAGAGTCTCTTTTTAGTTGCGTAGAGTAAATTTAGATCTTTGTTGTTGTTTTGAGGTTCTTTTCACATTCTCACGTTTTGATACTTAGTTATGGCAGCTACTTTGAGGTCAGATTCTTTGTTTGCTTGTTTGCATTCCTGATGAAGCGTACTTTGTTCGTGTTTAAATGGTGGTCATACCCTCAAACCTTTTTTTTTTAAAGGTTTTTCCATTGTTAGATTTTCATAAGATGACCATCCATCAGTAAACTAGTTTGTCAAACACATGAAGATGATGATTTGCTCAAAATGATGATGTTAGAAAGCTTTGACAAGCAGAAATATGACAGTGACAGAAATCTCATACTGACATTGAGAGAGAGCACCAAGTATATAAACAAAAAAGCCAGAAAATGCATGACCACTATCTAGTGTGCTGAATGTGTGGTGCAGTCACCTCATTTTCATTCTCATATTTTTTTCAGCTTTCACCTCAGGAGGCAAAAAACGACAGACAGCAGCTGGAAAAAAGACAATTCACTGTTCTGCATGTACACTGAGGAAATTAATTGGTGATTCTGTTTATTCAGGCTCTAAATATCTGTGATGACTGTTTGAGTTAATAAAGGAAATCTATTACTGCGCTCGATCCACCCTGTTGACTTAATGTGCCTGCGTGATTCAAAGAGTGTAGAGCCTAAATAGAAAACCTGAGTTCTCTCAGGTCTGTTTTCAAACAGTTTACTTTTAATTATCCACAAAGTAGAGACGACGTATGTTGTCATTTAGATTGTGACTGTTGTAATAATGATGGGGATACATATTAACAGACAAGATGCTGAGCAAAATGCCTTGCACTGTTTGACTCATAATTGGGCTTGTACAGTAGATGTGCAAGCAGTCCTGGCTGTCATTCATGTCAGAGCGATCACTGAGAATGTGAGGAATCCTGATTCTGATCACTAATCTGATTCTTTGTTAACCCTCAAACACATACCAGAAAGTTTTGATACTTATAGATTATGCTTGTATCCTTTTCAATGTGCAAAAAGCATCTAATTTTATCAGTTTACTACCCTGTAACTGAAACCTTGTGATCTGGCTCTTGTGTGGCCACCAGAACTTACTGCACTCAATCAACACAACACTTGCAATTCCACCAGACACACCACAGCACCCTTTTCAAATGCTCCAGCACTGCCACTTGGCCATCAAGTCAAGTTATAAAAATATCCTGAGAGTGAGAAGTAGCTGCTTGTGCAGCTTGTTGTTTGACAACAAAATGAAGGAGAAGTTGATCATTGTACATGTAGAACCCTGTTGTACATGAACAAAGTTAGAAACATGCAGCTAGCTTGGCTCATGCTAATCAAAGCTCTGTTAGCTTGCCTTGGAGTGATGGGTTGTTGTCACTATGACGACCACACCAGTAGAGATACTCTCCTAAACACAAGGCACAGGCACCAAGTGTGGAAGCAACGTTTACATGTGAATCCTCCCTTTCAGAAGTTTCCCAGAAGCGGTTCTTTGCTCTGCGTCGCTACAGATAGCACCATGTTTATTTTCCAACAAACATTTCGACATTGAATAATGGTCAGCTGGTGGTCTTTTCTCGCTTAAAAATGTTCATTTTTTTTAAAATGGTAATACGAGTCTGCGTACATGGAGAAGACGTGTGGACGTCTGTTCATAACCATGTACTAACCATAATAGTTGTCACTGTTTAAAAAAACAAAGACAGATGCATTTAATTCCTTCTATAACCTAATCTACATTTCTCACTTTGTAAGAGACGATCTGACACGACCTGTGTTCTACCTGAGAACAACGTCGACATCCGTCTGTCTGCAGTTCAGTTTTTGGTGACCAGTTTTGACCAGGAAATGTCGGGGTTTCAACCATGTTTGCTATGTTTCCACACAGCAGATGAGGACTGCAGGAAGCCAGGAACAACACTGGGAATTTGGCCAGTTTTCAAAATAAAAGACCTCATGCTGGGTAAACAGTTTATTTCTGAAAACACACTTGAAGCCGTGCAAATGAAGAAAACCCATCTGAGAGATGTCAGAGACCTGCACCCAGTGTATTCCAACGCATGGAGGTATAGGGAATGTTGTGGTACTTTTTCTGTGTGCAGATTGATGTACAGAGCTTAACAAATTTATTAGACCACCTGTCAGAAAAACGAGCATCCAGCATCACAAAGTGCTTTAATGTGGACTCTTTCCTTTTCAGTGAGTTTTCCACGTTTTACAATTTTGAACAGGAGTGAGGAATTTCAAACTGAATTCATGTTTTTACACACAAATTTGAGCCGACACACTGGACTTAATTAATCAAGCATAATATTCAACCACTAAAACAAGTTTTTCTGTTCAGGAATGCAACAAAATAACTGTAATTTGGCATCTTAATCAGAAAATAATAATGAGCTTTACTATTTTTTTCTGCCTTTTTGTAAAACAGTAAATTTGAAAATTCATGGATAACAACAATAATTATATTTTAGTATTAAAAATATCATTTCGATTAAAGAGCTTGTGCATACTGGTGGATTAACCATTACACAAACATAAAAAATGATTTTGGTAATTACCAATACTGTTAATTTAGGGCAGCTGTGGCATAAACCTTACACTGGGTGGTGGTCTAATAAATGTGTTAAGCACTGTATTTGATGCTTCTACTGTTCTGTCTTTGTGTACAACCTGCTGCAACTTTTTATAGAGTGAATAAAATCTTTTAGAACATCCATTAGGTTTCAGAAATTGTGACACCTGAAGCTGAAGGCACTCACAACAAAACCTTTAATAGATGATTTGTAATGGTTACTTTCACACACACAAGTAAAACATTCACTTGCAAGAACTTCATCAAAAAAATCTTAGAAATATGACATCTAACTAGATACTTACTCTGGATGGCATTACTTTTGCCTCTAGGGACACTGTAAAGCCTAGAAAGAGAGACCATATTTCTCCCATATTAGCTTCTCTTCATTGGCTACCAGTTAAATCCAGAATTGAATTTAAAATCCTTCTCCTCACATACAAAGTCTTAAAAAATCAG
>VUQI01011648.1:15664-26360 GCA_015106735.1 Paratilapia polleni
GGGGAAAGGCCCCCCCCCCCCCCCCCCTGTAGCAGGGACTCGGGTGTTGGTTGCTCTTTAAGGAGGGTAGGAGCCATAGCAAGAGAAACTTGATCTAGATGAAAGGTGAGCCCAAGTCTCTTGTTAGCGTATAGTGCCTTAGTTTTTGTCTGGGGCAGCTGCCTCTGGCTGTCAGCAAATAGTTTATAATGCTCTTGCTAAGGTCAGGAAGCTTGTTATTTCACAGACTTGAAGGAGAGTGAAACTCTTTGTTGTTTTTAGGTGCAGTGTGTGCTCCAGAAGTACAGAACGACTTTTCACACACAATTCTGATTCAGGCTCCCTGTACAGCTCCCACTTCAGCCAGTACAGCAATGACTCTGAAGGTAACAACACAGACACGCGTAAAAGAACAGTGTTTCTGTTTTGATTTGTTGTAGCCCATTGAGCACAAATCATGTAAACTTTCATATATTGCCATATCGCAACCCCTAGTCAAAATACACACTGAGACCATGGTGCAAATCCTCATATAAAATTGTATTATTGGAATAGTTTACACTGGACTAAAGACGTGACATCATAAAGCACCTCACAAGAAAAATACACTCACAGGACACTTCTGCCTTCAGAACTGCCTTAATTCTTCATGGCATAGATTCAACAAGGTGCTGGAAACATTCCTCAGAGGTTTTGGTCCATATTGACATGACAGCATCACACAGTTGCTGCAGATTTTTCGGCTGCACATCCATGATGTGAATCTCCCGTTCCACCACATCCCAAAGGTGCTCTATTGGACTGAGATCTGGTGATTGTGGAGGCCATTTGAGTGCAGTGAACTCAGTGTCATGTTCAAGAAACCAGTTTGACATGATTTGAGCTTTGTGACATGGCACACTATCCTGCTGGAAGCAGCCAACATGATGAGATGGGTACATTGTGGTCATAAAGGGATGAACATGGTCAGCAACAATACTCAGGCAGGCTGTGGTGTTTAAACGATGCTTGATTGGTACTATGGCGCCCAAAATGTGGCAAGAAAATATCCCCCACTCCACTACACCACCACCACCAGCCTGAACCATTGATACAATGCAGGATGGATCCATGCTTTCACGTTGTTTATGCCAAATTCTGACCCTACCGTCAGAATGTCGCAGCAAAAATCAAGACTTATCAGACCAGGTAACATTTTTCCAGTCTTCTATTGTGGAATTTTGGTGAGCCCGTGTGAACTGTAGCCTGTTTCCTGTTCTTAGCTGACAGGAGTGGCACTCAGTGTGGTCTTTTGCTGCTGTAGCCCATCTGCTTCAAGGTTCGATGTGTTGTGTGTTCAGAGATGCTCTTCTGCATCTCTTGGTTGTAACGAGTGGTTATTTGAGTTACTCTTGCCTTTAGCTCGAAGCAGTCTGGCCATTCTCCCCTGACCTCTGGCATCAACAAGGCATTTTACCCAGAGAACTGCTGCTCACTGGATATTTATTCTTTTTCAGGCCATTCTCTGTAAACCCTAGAGATGGTTGTGTGGGAAAATCCAAATAGATCAGCAGTTTCCCAAATACTCAAATAAGCCTGTCTGGTTGCCTTGACCATGTCTGCATGCTTAAATGCACTGAGCTGCTGCCTTGTGATTGGCTGATTAGATATTTGCTTAATGAGCAGTTGAACAGGTGTACCTAACAAAGTGGCCAGTGAGTGTATATTATAATAAGTTAAATCACACAAATGTTATTTCTATTCCCCAACTCTATTAAAAAACTCACAACCCCTCAGAATTATCTTATGACCCTTGGGGAAACCCCTTCGCTAATTAAATGTTGGCCCAGCATTATTGTCCTTTAGGAAACATCAGTCACATACAGCATGTGCTAAGTCTTCTTTTTTATTATTATAGCATTACATCTCTCTTTGTCTCTTCAGGTGAGTGGGTGAGTGTAGAGGGCAGGTTCAGGTGTGTATCTCTCACTTGTATGTCCAGCTCATGTGCCAGGAGTCCTTTAGGTCTCTCTCCTTCTGCTCACCTGGCAGATGGAACAGGAGACCTCATCCTAGTTTGGGACACTCACCCACTGAGCTTCCTCAAGTTCCTTTACAGACACACAAGCACACAGGATCAGGTATGCCACGTTCACATGAAAACAAAAGTGGACTGGGGAATTTAAAAACTTCGTGACCCAATCATTCCTACTTTTCCTAGTTTGACCTGCCATTTGTGGAGGTCCATCGCGTGAAGGCAGTCCGTTTCTCTTTGCCAGAAGGCAGAGAAGAAGGAGGACATGAAGAAATCGGAGAGCTGGATTGCAGAATAGGTGATGAAGAGGGAGAATACGTGGACACTCTTAGCAGAAATGGATCTCAACAGCACTTGGCAAAGAGAGTGATGGGGCGAGAAATGATGAGTGAGCACAAAACAGCGACTCCCTTCCTGTGTGGTTTGTGCTGCAAAAAGACTCCAGCTGTGTCAGTGTGGAACTGTGATGGAGAGATTCTGCCTTTCACTGAGATCTTCTGCAAGTAAGAGAGCACAACCCAACTAGTTGCATTTTGGATAACTTTATACTGTACTATCCTCTTGTGATTATAGGTCAGGAAAAAATTAATTTGATGTCAATAGTTCACCCTCAATTGAAAACCAATGAAGGAAAAAAAAGTGTTCATATATGACATTATTTTGTATTTGTTCACTTCTCTCAGGATCCATGGTCAGCTGGTGCGTCTGTATGCCAGGGGCATTGAGGACGGAGCAGCCATACATAACTGCAGCCATGAAAGTGACAAAAGTAAAAGTAGATGCATCCCACGCAAATAGTCTAAATTCTTGATGAGAAAAAAGTGAAGAATGGAGTGTGTATGGTGGGACTAATTTGTGAATTAATTAAAATACATAGCCAGACTTACAGTCTGTGATTGCCAGAAAGTTCCTAATATTTCAGGTACTTCTATGCATGTTTTTTTTTTTTTATTGTAATAATGACTATTTATTGTGTGTGTGTTGTTTGACTACTGCTCCTTGCTAATTTTTGGACGTGCTGTTATTTGTCACAGAAGTCCTTTAACTTATACTGTATAGTCAGTGAGCAGTTCTCGGTCTGTAAATTTTATGTGCACAAGCTTCCAAGGAATAAAGTCATGGGAAATGTAAACAGAAATGAAAAGACAACAAAATCTTTATGCAATAAAAAGGCTTGCACAACTTTTTATTGCTTGATTGTTGTCAGCATTAGTTCAGCAGTGCAGATTTTATATCAAACTGAATAAAAGGAGTAAAAGATTCCTAGTTGTACACTTTCTAGTTTCACACATCTATTAAATTCATAACTTAAAAGTAATTTTTTAATGTCAACACACATTCCTGTGTTAATGGACCATAAAATTATTATTGCAATCAACTGACAGGAAAGTACAAAAGCTGTTCAAAGACACATTTGTCCTTGCTGTACTTCCCACTGCCCTCCAAGTACTGGCAGGATCAATGAATGGTCTATTACTGGTGGGAAAGAAATTGTGTGTGCATGTAATTCCAGTTAGGCCTCAAACCTGGCAGAGACAAAATGACAAGACCCAACATCAATTTGGTGCAGGCAGTTGATAGAAATTAAAAAAAAAAAATTGAGTAAACCATATGAAAAAATGTTAATGTTCATGCATGGTGAGAGATTAACAACATGTTGGTAACAGTTACAAGTTTTAAATTTAGATTAGAACATACCTGAGAGTTGTTCTTACCTGAAGCTGGACATTTAAATGACTGTTACGAAGAGAGCCACCTATTGTTAGAAACCAGATCAGCAGGTCCTCCTGGTGTAAATCATACTTGGGTTTGTTTATATAACTCATATTGTACATTAGTGACGATTGCAAACACAGGCCTGCTAATGTAGTGAACTGGCTTTAATTCTTAAAAGTCAAACAGCCCCATGAGTAAATACTGACACTGTATCCATAAGATACCATGTAGGCTGTAGATTTTCCCGCTCCACAAGTCCACGATGTCCAAATGCCACAGGTTATAGGTATTTGTAATGCTTTAAAACTGAATGATGATTTATTTAGGTATATCGATTTACCTGTCAAATCAGGCTGTTACAGTTTTTTAATCTCCACTTTCATTCTCTGTATGATTAGTGATAAAAAGCAGTGGTTTCTTCTGTACATGCAGACAAAATCAAATCAATTGATTCAAGTGCAGCAGTGACTTCAGTAAACTTTATTGTATGTAAACTTTTTTTTTTAAATGGTGGCAATCTTTTCTTGAGTATGTGATTGCTTGACAAATCATTAAGTTGTGTGGGGCTGCACCCACTTGTATGTTCCCTCATAGCGAAATCCCACCCTCTTCACAAGATCGTCTGCTTCACTTGGACCACGACTATAGACAACAAATAAGATGGGAAGAAGAATTGTCACCATAAAGGATCGTATGCATATTTAATTTTGTTTCATATAACAGAGTTCACCTTCCATATGTGTAGGGAATGGGGCGTGTCTTCTCTTTCTCTATTTGGTGAAGGAGGGGGGTGAAGATCCTCCATGCCTCCCGTAACTCATCACTGAGACAGAAAGAGGAGATTCAGATGAAAACAGCTCAACAAAATATGAGTGAACACTTAAAATTGCTGCTAAAAACATTTAAACCTGGCTGGTGCAACACTTTGTCGAAAAGTGTTGATAAAATTTTGGGACTAGGAGACAACTTTGCAGATGTTTTCATGTTTTCAATGACAGCACCAACCTGCGAACAAAATGCATTTGATTTCCACAGAAGACATCCAGTATCAGTCTTTCATAAGCATCTGGGAGCTTCACATCCTGCAAACAGATGGCAGCTGTTAAAACACTACATGCATACCAACTTCAAGTTTAATGACCTACAATATCAAGGATAATAAAGGGAACATCCACTATTTCCCACTATATCAGTGTCAACAAAAAAATAAAAAATTTAGATTACATATAATATTTTAACTGATTAATTATGCTCTTTTCTAACTCCATATTTTATTCTTAGACTACTAGAATAGCATTGCATTATTCGGATTTCCACATAATCCTTATTCATCACTCAAATTCACCCTGAAACAGGCCATCATTGCTCCCTTGCTCCTTACTTTATGCTATCTTTCTCCTGATTGGCTGCTCCTTGCAAACAGAAAGTTTGAACAGCAGGTGGGTGGGGCCGCTGTGCTTACAACTGGAGCGGTTTGCCTGAGATGACCGGATTAAGGATTTCCACGCGTATTGACAGCATTCATATCCAAAAGTAGAAACAAACTGTTTGAAATGCAGAGTTGAGAGCAGTCTGAAGGCTGAAGTTTTGGCTCACAGGGATTATTTGTAAATAAGCTGACCTCATTACGTGAAACTTTGTCTATGTTTAATATGAACAGCCTGCACTCTAACAGTATGTATATACTGTATGACAGAAAATAATATGAGTTCCTTTCAGGTCTAAAAGTTGTACCTGAATGTTGGATTACAATTAATACTTTGACTTAAGCCTTAGGCACCTTGTATCGGCTCTTGTAAGTGAGATCCAGCTCGGTCTCCTCTGGGCTGAAGTAAACCCCAGGCCTCTTGGTCATCATTTTCAAGTAAATGGCTTCGTCTGGCTGCACCCGCACCACCAATTCATTCCTCTGACAGCGATCACCAAAGATGTCTCCTGGCACATCAGTGAATTGCAGACGTACTTCTGCTTTCCGCTCATTTAGCGCTTTACCACAGCGGAGAATAAAAGGAACTCCTGATGTATTGATGTATGGGACAAAGACAGACATAATGGAGGGATGCAAAACCAGGAGAGGGAGAAAATCCAACAAACTTAATAAAACGTAGACTAGGAAAGACAAATGAGGAACAAAGGAAGCTGGAATATAGCCTCACCATCCCATCTTTCATTCCGGACATAGAGCACTGCTGTGGCAAAAGTTGGTGTGCAGGAGTCTTTGGGTACAGTGGGATCATCAAGGTAGCCAAATTTGGACTGGCCTTCCCCTTCAGGATCTCCGACATACTGGCCAAGCACAACATCTGATACTTCAGCAGGAGCTATACACTTCAACACCTTCACCTAGAGATCATAAAAAATAGAAAAAAGGATTGCAATGACCTGATAATTTTGCTACTGAAGCCAATTCACAAATTTCTGTTATCCAGTGATTGGTGTTACCTTCTCATCCCTCACATCATCTGGACTGGTGGAAGCAGGTTTCTCCATTGCAACCAAACAGAGCATCTGGAGGAGATGATTCTGCATGACATCTCTACATTAAGAGGAAAAGAGGGAAATAAGGGAAAGTTTCCACTGTAACATTTTTTCACATTTATCTCAATGTACTGTCTCACCGAATAATACCAAAGTCATCAAAGTATCCTCCACGGCCCTGAGTGCCAAAAGGCTCCTTGAAGGTGAGAACCACACAGGCCACACTGTTCCTGTTCCATATGGGTCCAAAAATGCGATTTCCAAACCTGGAAATGAGAGAGTAAAATACTACTAAAACAAAACAGAGGATGGAAGAGTTGAAGGGTAAAGAGTACTTCTGAAATCCGGCAATACCATCTGATAAAGTACACAAAAATGCACATTTTGAGCCTGTTACCTAAGCACCATGAGGTTCTGGACCATCTCTTTTCCTAGGTAGTGATCTATGCGGTAGATCTGGTCCTCTGTGAACAGGGAGGAAAGGTGGGCTGACAGCTCCTGTGAGCTTTGGAGGTCACGACCGAAAGGCTTCTCAACAATTACCCTATTCCAGCCTCTGCCACAAACACAGTCGATTACAATAATGTGATCAACAGTATGTGAACTTTTGATTTTAAGGACTAAACAGATACTAACTTGAGGCTCATGCAGTGGGTTCTGATGTTTGTGCTCACATGGTGGTAGACAGTTGGTGGTAGAGCCAGGTAGAAAAGTCTGTTGGCGTTGGCGCCCCCAGGTAGAGATGACAGATGTCTGTTGAGTTGGTCGAAGGAGCTGCCATCATCATATCTGCCACTCAGGTAGGAGTTCTTACTGAAGAAGGCTGATAGGTAGTCACTTTCTTCATCAGCTACCTGAGGAAGATGTAGAACAATGAATCTTGAAAACATAATACATAATCTTAACTTAGCGAAAGAGCCTTAAAGGTACTACCTTCATGTGGGGCAGACATGCTGCCTTGATGTCCTCTACAGTCAGGTTAGACCGGGCAAAACCCACAAAGAAGGTGTTGTCCGGAAGGAGGCCATCTCTGAATAACCACCTAAACATGGGAGCAAGTCAAAGGCAGTAATGCAGAAAACTTTGTCCAAGGGTCAAACTCCTCATTATGCAAGGTGACCAAACAACTTTAAAGCACAACTATGTCATTACTGTAGTTGGTGTGTGTGCTGCAGTTCTTTACTCACCATAAAGTTGGATAGATCTTCTTTTTAGCAAGATCTCCCTGGGGAAATTATACAAATTAAAAAAAAGGTCTGATCAAAACCTTTACACCTAATCACAGTAACAGAACAATCAAGAGTCCAAAGACTAAGTCAACTTTGGAAATAAGCCATCACAGTGGCGTAAGAGAATTTGAGTAATGTGATTCCCGAGTCCTGATTTGCAGGACTCAGACTTCATGTAAATCTGAATTAGGTTACTAGTACAAATATTAACGACTGACAGATAAGGTTTTATACTTTGTTCCAGGCTCAATGGCAAAAACAGTGAAAATGTTTTTGCTCTAAAATTATCCCCTTCTATTGTTGCTTGACAAAGGAAAAAGTAGATGCAGCACATTTCAGTCACCATGTGCTCATCCCTGGCTTTCATTCTCTGATTACCACACTCCAATATTCCTCATTGAATTGTTCTCCCATGAGGTTTTTGTGCCACCCCGTCACTTCAGACACCGTCAAAAGTGTTTAGAATTTGGTGCAATTACGAGTCCACAGTAAACAAGACATCAACAAATAATTTAAACACAGAATGCATTATTTTATCATATGCTGCATGCAGTTTAAAAGTTGTACTCACAGATGCTCCCAGTATGATGAATAAGTGTGTATTGGAAAGACTTGATTGCTCCTCCCCATAAAGCTCTCTCCTGAGCTGCCCAAACACCTCAGAGCGAGTCAAACACTCGGAGCTCATCCTCTGACCAATCTGTTCTTAGTCTGTCCCTACTGTGACCACTAGTTTCCCTGTGGCTGCATGACACTCAGAATTTCAGCTGTCATTCTTGCGTTGCGTTCAGCGACTCTGTGCCGCCCCCTACTGTTGAAAAGAAAATGCCTCCATGTCATTGCTTTCTTTAATGCATTTTACAGTATAAAACCCCCACTCTTTAGCCCCTATAGCTAGAGAGCAGGGTTGCGTGTACACTGATCATACACGAAATCAAAACCTGCACATTCCATCAGGTTTGATAAACCTGCTCAATGACTAACTCACATTTCAGGTCTTTTCAATAAGGCTTTAACTAATGCCTGGAATGTTTCCTCGCTCTTAAGCCACTCCTTAGATAAATGTTGCGCAAGTGACTAAGGTGCCTCTGATAAACAAAGTCTTAACGCTTTGGTGCAAAAAGAGTTCTTATCGTTATACCACCCTGGGCATGGTAGTTTTCCCAGGTTGTAAAATGAGTCAAAGTGTTTCCTGGCTGGCAACTTAATGCCACTGTAGCTTTAAAGCTCAGTGATTTTATATTGTAGTATCAGTAACCATAACAGAGTCTTAGTCAATCATTTCTTTAGGAAAGGTACATTTTGTTAATCAATACCATTACCCAACTAAAGAAAAGTAAGTTAAGATTAGTATTGTATATGGTAACATAATAAAGCACAACAGACAAGAGATGTTAGTTACAACTCCATTGTAATTCAGTTTTTATCTATAAAACCTTCAGAAAAAAAAAAAAAAATCCCATACTGTATACAAAGAATCAATCTAAAACTACAAAGAATTTTAATTTAAAAAGCAGACATAGAAATATGTTACTCCTTAGTAAGACCTAAACATATGATCACATTTCAACATTCGATGTCTGACACACAAAAAAAAAAAAAAAAAGGTCATTGATTTTCCATGCTGGGGTGTAAATACAGTCAATTAAGGTAACTTGCTTTCACAGCTTTGCTGTGATCAAGCCGACACTCCCAAATGCACAGTCCAGATGCTGAAGATCCCCAACCACCATCAAATGTCTTTGCAGAGTTTCTTTCATAAATAAGTTTAAAATGAGTTAAGACCAACCCAAGGGTCTGACAGATGTGACTGTCTTTACTTTGTGCTCTTTAACTATCCATTCAGTATGGCCAAATGCCCTACTCGATCAATGTTGATTTGGCTCCTCTGTGCCAAGTCTGAGAAGGTGGACGCAAGGTGCCAGAGGTCACCCAATGGGAAGACTGGAAGGTCAGCTGAAGGTCCAGTGCTGGTAGGGATCAGCGGCATTGCAGGAGTCCATTAGAATCTGGCCTCCTCTCAACTGTAAACATTTTCTACTACTTGGATTCTTCAGATGGTTTTCCTAGAGAGTAACACCAGAGAAAGAATTGGCAAAATTCAAATTAATATATTAATAAAAACGTAAAACTTTTGCTTGGCTACAACAACAAATGGTTAAACGTTTAGTTTGATGAGAGAAATGTTGTCTATGTCTGGTACATATAAGGCAAAAGCCAGTGGTTACCTTATCATAGACACTGGAAACAGAAGTGAAACCATTAGTCTGGCTTTGTCTGAAGGTAATAAAATCCCCCTAGCAGCACCTCTAAAGCTTTACCTGATATATCATGCATCAAGAACAATTCAAGGTGTACACATGGCAAGTTGTGGTTTTCCAGTTGTTCTTCTCTGAAGTGACCATCCACTAGTTTTCTAGCAGCCTCATGCTGACAATCTCAGTCAGGAAGCTCACCCGTTTTCCTTTTTCCCCCCAGTCATTATGCTAAGCACAGCTAACTGGAAAATATCCAGAGCTTTATATTTGATGGACAAGTATAATGGTGATTAAGTGCATTTGCCCAAATGTTAAAAAAAAAAAATCTGTTGAAACCTCCTCACCTCTGTAAAGACCCACTCTTGTTCAGGTGCCAAACTGGTACCTTTCCCCTTCAGCTGGCACAGCTCAAGCTTCACTGGCTCTGACTGGGCCGAAGCATGAAGACAGAGCTGTTTTCCAATGTTATGACGCAGCTCCCTATGAGATGTATACTCAAAGTACTAAAAGACACAATCATCTAGTTAGAACTCAACTACTCAAGAGCATAATCAAATCAACTTCAATTCAAATGACTGCATCAGTTACTTCACCTGGTTGCCTCCCATGTTGTGACAGTGGTACATGATGAGAGGTTTACCCCCCTGGTTGTTCTCGCCAACATCGAGGCACGTATTAGATCCTGAGTTTTTAATCTGGAGCAAACATGGACGGACAATATAAGATAAAGCCTCAGGTATGCAACACATATGTATTATATGTATTATATGGCTGCCATTCACAAAATTGACTCACAGCTCCAAATTTTTCTGGAGTTAAGTCTGGAACAAAGACCTCTGGGTAGACTGTGTTCAGGTACCAGGTGAAGTTCTTGCACTGAAGCCTCTCTCTCAGTTTCAGGCGATCAGAGAGGTCTCCATACTTATGCTATAGAGTGAAGGGGGTGTTATTTAAAAACCACTAAAACAACTTCTTATACGCACAAAAAAAAAAAAAAAAAAAAAAAAAATAATGAAATTTGT
>VUQI01011648.1:33726-53237 GCA_015106735.1 Paratilapia polleni
CACACACACACACACACACACACACACACACACAGACACAGACACAGACACACACACACATGCACACACAGACACGACACACACACAGACACAGACACACACAGACACACACACACACACACACACACACACACACTCACACACACACACTTGTATAAAATGTTTCGTAAGAGTCTAACAATCTCTCTTCATTTCCGTGATACTAATGCAATAGTGCTTCCTTCATGTCGTACTTCTTGTTTTTGGCTTGAACCAAAAAAATACATTGCAGGGAGCAAGTGCTCATGGATTTACGTGATCCACAAACAGCCAAGTGTCCAGACTGTTAATAATCACAGGCTGGAAGAAACAAATAAGGCCCTGATAAGAAACACAAAAGTCCAGGGTTGTTGCGTTTGCTATCTGCATATGTGTGCATATGTGCAGATTCTCCTTCATTATAATGTCCACAACAAAATAAGTGTTCATCCCTGTCAATGACAGTGACATTACCGTGGCCTTTGCTCTCAGAGGATGAATAAATTACTTAAGGTTACTGTACTTTCGAGCAGAATCGTTAGTGTGTGTCAAATGTCAAACATTTGTTCTTTGGTTATTTTCATCCTTAGTGTTGTCCTTGCATATATTCTTTTATGAAACATAGTTTTATTTTTCACAAAAAATAAATACTTGCTCCAGATGGAATACTTGTACTATTGCTCATAAACACAAGCATAACCACTTCTGTCCTAAGGCAACTGGGCTTCATTATCTCTCGGGCAGCTTGGGGAGGGGGGGAAACCTTCTAACATGAACAACGCCCTACATTTGTGCATCTGAGTACGTGGCAACATACAGTCTTGTCTCTGCTGGCCTTCTCTTGTCCCCAGTGTGCTTGCACCGTGCTTCGAGCTGACCACTCTCTCTCTCTCTCTGTCTGCAGTCTCTGCCGTATCAGTGCAGTGGGAGTCACTCTGCGGTCGAATGGTCTCTCGTTAACTACCTGGGGGGCCGCTGGTGAGGAAGTAAGTGGTCATCTCTCCCTTCCCCTTCACCTTGACAACACCTCGACATTCCAGCTGGTATCCATTGTTGGCCAGCACGTGGTACAAGTCTGTGGTCACCTAAGAGATGACACGGATATTTGACACTCAGGATATGAGACGTTAAATCCTTCCTAAGAGTCAGGCCCAACGTCACACTGAAAATCCTCCTTAAAGCTTTATGATGGAGGCGTAACATGAAGTTTTTAAATATGAGAGTTTCTGTGTAAAATTACCATCTTCAGTACTTATGTCTTCTAAAAAGTTGTTAAAATGACAAAAAAAATAATTTAGAAGTTAAAAAAATGATTTCAACTGAAACCATTTATCAACTTGATAACAGTTCTTTAATCTAGCAAAAATTGTCATTACTTTTCTATTCACAGCATCTCAGATGTGTGTTTTATATTATTTTAAACTTAATATCTCTGGTTTCAGCATTTGCTTGCACAAAACAAGATATATGATCTCAGAGACTTAATGATTCATTTTCAACCAAAAAGACTTCAAAAGATTATTTGGCAAATTAGTTCCACCTCTGTGAAAAGCAGAGGACATTTTGATTTGCAGTAACACAAACTGTGCAACAGATGGCAGCATTGTTGTAGTGATAAACCAATCTTTCTAAGAGCTAGTTCAACACTACAGCCTTTGGTGTTTCTCACGCATTTCAAAATAAGTGTCAATATCCGCAACACATCTATAAATAAGATTTTTGCTTCCCAAAAGGAACATGCAGCGACCTTTCACCACAGAAGAAGATAACATTGTGATAGCTGCATGGCGTCTACAGGGAGTTTAGATTTAGCTCTCTGTTCCTCCCCCAGAGGGACATTAGAGCACCATTACTGCTAGAAAACAGCATAGTATACTTAAGGTTACTTCTGGAGAGT
Source organism: Paratilapia polleni (assembly GCA_015106735.1). Lineage (NCBI taxonomy): Eukaryota > Metazoa > Chordata > Actinopteri > Cichliformes > Cichlidae > Paratilapia > Paratilapia polleni. The sequence goes on from VUQI01011648.1 coordinate 35,642, forward strand.
AGATATCTGAACTTAAAGTGAAGTAAAGTGAAGGACAGTGTACTGATTGTATCTGTAGTAAAATCATCTGGTGTTATGCTTCCACACAAAGGTTCTCTTTTAGATACCACAAACAAGACTTTGAACTGCGTGTGAAGAACATTTCTCAGCTAGAGGAAAGATGTCTAATGTGTGGACATTGTTTTGGGTGTGAATAAATATTTTCATGTTAGGATAACCACTGACAACAGTGTGATGACTAATTTAACAAGTAACTGGATTGGCTGACTAATTCGACAATTACAAAAAGTGCAAAATGTTTTTGTGAACATAAAAATTACAAACTGCTGAGGAGTTACTGAGCAGAGTCCAGGACACGCGCAGTACCTGGATGTAGTCTGGTACTCCTGTGCTGTCCATCCGGCTGGCCACATTGACCGTGTTCCCCCAGATGTCATACTGGGGTTTCCTGGCTCCAATCACCCCTGCTACCACAGGCCCCATGTTCAGCCCTATAAGCAAATTACTTGGCTGTGAGACATCATAACAGTTACAGCATTGTAACTTAATAATAATGCAGTGTTTAAGGAAATGGATTACTGTAGTTCTCCTTTGACTGACATAACAAAAGCTCCTCCAAAGAAAATTTCTCAGATAATGTTTCAAGAGCAATTTTCACTCCCTTTCAGGTTTACCTATCTTCATCTGGAAGTTGTTAAAGGAGTGCTCGTTGATGTATTTCATCTGCTCTCTAAGCCGCATGGCATAATCAGCCAAAGCCAGGATGTGTGAACGGCCTTCTCTATCATAAGTGGAGTCATTGAGGCCAGAAGCTGCCATGTAGGTGGAGCCGATGGTTTTGATTTTCTCCAGCTGACGGAACCTCTCCTCACTGATAATCTAGGAATGAGTAATCAGCCGTGTATTGGAAGAGGAAATGAGAGAAACAAAAGCAGCAGTTTAGCTGCAGGTCAGCAGCATGCTAAGTGGCAGAACAACACAGACAACCATGAAAATGGTTATATCTAATTACCACATCTTATCCAATAAATGTTTCCTAAATTAATTGAATTTGAATTAATCATTCCTTTTGCTCACCTCATCAAAGTCAGCAATGATCTCATTGAGCAGCCTGAGACACTCCACCCCCTCGTTGTTAGCCTCCAGCTCCACATAAAACTCAGAAAAGTTGCTTATGGAGGCAAACATGACGGCAACACACTCACAGGACTGATAGTACAACTCATCATTCCGACGCTCCCGTGCAAGGAAGTGGGCGGCTACGTCCTTGGGCAAGATGTTATGGAGCAAGCGGCGGTTGTATGCCTGCAGCTCCTCCATCTCCTCCTTCTCCTCTGTAGCCTTAGGTGGGACAGGGAGGGATGGAGTTACTTAGTCACACTGTCAGGTGACTGGATTCATGAAGTAATTACAGCTGTCCAAATTGTCCTTTTTCACAGAAGACATTTTGACAAGTCACAGTCAAGATTTTTAAATGACATTACAGCTCCCTCATTTTTAGTCCTAATGCCATGAATGTTGGCTCTGTGACACACTGGGATGGCTTAAAAAGAACAGAACCACTGTTAAAGTTATTGCTAGGCACATGATTTTCCTGCTATGACAAGTCAAAATATCCACAGTGAAAAAATATCTTTTGTTGAGTTTAAATATTTGTGGTTTCCTTTTTGTTTGTAGTTTATACATGTAATCCTCCAATCTACCTGCAGCTTCCAGAGGAAGTCAAGCCGTGCGGTGGACTCCACCTGCTGGCCGTGCAAGTAGAGAGCCAGAACAAAAACTGTGAGGATTACAGGAGTCATGACCTTTAGGGAGACCTTGGTCACTCTCTTGGGGCTGAGGAGGGAAAGATGAGTCATGAAGGAATGTCTTAAATATTACAACAGACACATACTAAAACATTCAGAACAAGTGAAAGCTACTTACCACTGTTCTCGAGTTTCACTGAAACCAAATCTGGAAGATAGACAAGAAAGAGTCATGTCTACAGACCATATGAGCTGCTGGAAATAGATACAACAAAATGTAAAATATAACGTACTGTTGCAGAGAATCATTAACAGGTGGTAATTGGCTGAGGAAAAAAAATAGAACATATTTAAAAAAAATAGGACTAAACATGAAAGTAGGTCTATTAGAATATAAACCTTATCATAAAAAAGTAGGCTAATTTCAACTTAAACCACAGTACTGTGACACAATAGAGACTATTCAGGTTGAAAACTGGGAAAGAGTGAGGGTACTATTATTATTTATTTATTTTTATTTTTTTTAAAGAGTGCTAGTGTTGCTGGTAGGGGACTCACAAAGTGTTGGCAATGACCAGCAGGTCTGCGTTGTCAAACATGGCCACCTGAGGCCACTCCACTAGCAGGAGGAAAGTGAGCTGGATGAAGAGCATCAGAGCCAGCTTCCCTATGCTGCTGATGTGGAGGAACACAGAGCAGGCCAGCAGGGTCAGCAGTACACTGTAGCTGAAATACTGCAGCACAGAGGAGACAGCGAGGGAGGAGGAGGAGGAGGAGGAGGAAGGTTTAGAGTGATAATTCAAGATTTCACGAACACAGAAAAACAAACATGAACATGAAGCACACACCTATGATTCTGTGTGCATCCGCAAAAGCAAATAGAAAAGCCCTTTTCAAATATTGGGTATGTAAGAGCACTGGGTTAATTAAACTGCCAAGGTGATGACACAAAGTGACACACACAAAGAGTCACTTTTACGTTAATGCTCCTCCCAGTTTCATGCTGACATAACAACTGCAACGGAGAGAGCCACAGTGTGTGTGTGATCTTTACCAAACATGCAAGTGTGGGAACAGGCACTGGTAGCGTCAACTCTTTAGAAGTGCAAGCATATTTTGAACCTGTAGTTCTCTCTATCTTTGTACACTAACAGCAGGCTCTCTCGTTCTCCATGTGGGTATCTGTGTCAGCTGCATGGTTCTACAGCTGCTCCCACCCCTCGCACTCAGGCTGTGAGACAGCCCTCTTTTGGATTGGGAATAATGAAAATGCATCGCAGACAAATGTTTTAATCTTACAGTAAATTGGAAACAAATTTGGCAGGACAAAATGTTATTTCTCTTTTGGACACTCTCCAAAACAATTTTGTTTCTTAGTGAGTGATACATAAATGTTACCAAATCCAAACAAGTAAAATTTGTTTCCTGACTTTTATGAAAAAGTGACCAGGGTGCTCACTCAGACATGAAACCAACAAGTTCAGATTCCGTTGGAAGGGAGTGAAGTGTCTGAAAGCAGCTTAACAGACACACAAGCCTTAAAAAATGCTATGGAGCTGACCTCTGGAAAATGGCAGGGCATACTCTGGCTGGAACACAGAGTCAAACCGTCCTCTGCTATCCTGGTCAGGTTGTGAAGAAGGCAGAGGGTCACTGATGTGTTCAACTCCATGGCCACACACTCCTCCAGGTTCTCTCTGCTGCAAGTAAACTGGCAAGAAACAAGGAAACAGTCTTTCATTAAACAGTCAGTAATTGGAATCAGCAAGGAGGAGAGGCACATGTTATGCGTTACAATACTGCACATATGGTACTGGTTTTAGGAGGCAATATCACATGGTTACTGGTTATTAAATAATTTTGACCACGAGATGTATAGAGAAGGACATTTTACATTTGAAAAATAGTTTTCATTGTTCTCTGGTGAAAAAACTGACTAGGCATGCAGAAATGTTATATGGTCCAATAATATGCCAGTGTATTAGCCAAGTTCTAGTAAACAGCCCTGTGGCCAAGCAGCAACCTCCAGGGCTGAAAAATGCAGCCAAGAAATTTCAAAAACTGCACTTCCTCTGATGGCCAGAAAAGTGTGTCCATCCCCATCTTAAAATGCCCAGCTACACAGGATTTAATAGCATGTGTACAGCCTGATATAAAAAAAAAAAGAAAGTGCCAAAGGTTTGTGACCACTTTGAATGACAGCTGTGCTGCTACAGGGGCAGCTGTAGCAATAGTTGAATCATAGGCCTAGTGGAATTATTTCACGAATACTCTGGTTTGCTGCATGGTGCAGCCCATCTGAGAAGTTTGTGCTTCAGTTTTGGTGAGTGAAATTCATCTGTTATCTAGCACTAATTAGCAGTGTGCATGTATGGCTGTGCCTTGAACCCTTACAGTTTATAAAGAAGACTCGCTAACCAAGCTTGCTAGCATTATCTGAAAACCACTCCAAATATGGTCACTTCTGGCTCCAAATAAAAACAACATAGCACCAATATTGCTTGTTTGATTAAATGTCTGTTTTAATATGTAAATGACCTTTTTTATTTGCCCCCCCAACCAACATGTTTTTTTTTTAATATTTTTTTTTTAATACTTTGATATGTTTTTATGCCTGTTAAGCCCTTTGAACCTCCACATGTGTTATTGGGCTATATAGATAAATTGAACTGAATCGAAATGAATCAAATTGAATTGAATTGAACACTGAAGCTTCAAATTGTGTGGTCACAGTGGCTATGCTCACTTTTTATATGCAGTTTATGCCTGGGGCACATCAATAGTCAGTATGTAATATCTGATGCCAACTGAACATTTATACTAGAAGTTTTCTGTATTTGTATAATCACACATTTAAGCCACACATACAAAAACACAATGCTAAATGGATCTTTATATTGCTGATATACATGGAAAAAACTCTGATTTCTACAACCCCATCTGTCACAGTGAGTGATAATGAATAATTACATCTATCCACAAGCATCCTTACAGCCAGGATGGTGCTGAATTACTTTAAAATAAAGTAATTTGTAATAATGTTTAAAATAATTATGAATTAACTGTTTCATGATGCAAAAATATCAAAATGAAGACCATCAGTCCCTACCATGTTAGCAAAAGAAGAGATGAAAAGGAGGAGGATGGTGAAGATGCCCACCAGTGTGCTGTTTGCTCGAGATCGGACTATTTTCTTGGTCACTGTCTGTAAGGCAGCTGGAAAGAGCTTTGATACAGACAGTAGGGAGAAGATCAGATAAGGGAGAGTTAATGCCATTAGTGATGCTGGCTGAAAACATGTAATAATGTCTCTTATCTGCAAGAGGAATCATATGAGTGGTGAAGGCCTTTGTTTCTTACTTTGATGCAAGAGTATATGGCACAGATGAAGAGGATGTTGGCAAGGATGATGAAGATGCTAATGTAAAGACCGAGCATAAGTGTTGTTCTGAGGAAGAGAAGAAAACAGGGTCATTAGGATGTACAACTCTAATCAACTCCTCATAAACTAATCAAGACCACATTTCCTGTGCACAATTCAGTATAACTGGGAAAGGCAACTTGTCAGAGAGAACTACTTACTTTGGAAAAATAATAATTTGAATGAAACATATACAGCAGAAGACAAGAAGTGTGCAGGCCACATATCCGCCAAAACGATCATCAACTTTTTTGGAGAACTAACAAAAAAGAAAATCGATGAAAAATCAGATACATTGCAATCCAGTTTATAAGGGAAATATGCATTTTGTTTATGTTAGGGAGATTTTTCAATTTAACTCTGGTCAAATAACAACCTTCTTCTCAAGGTCGTCGGTCTGAAAAGTGAGCAGAAACTTCTTGACGTGATCTTTCCTCAGCTGGTCAATGCTGCGTGCATCGATGGCCCGTCCAAGAAACTCATCCACCTCATCCTCGGGGTTCAGTGCCTCCTGAGTACAGCGACTATGAGGTACATGGAACAATAGGTCACGGTCACTGTCAGTGCTGTGTGTTTGCACCATTGTGAGCATGTGTGTGTGTGTACTTGTTTAGAGATCTTTGTGAAGACAAAAATTTGCATAAAACTATAGTTGTGAGGACCAACCATGATTTGTGAGGACAAAATGCATTTTTGAGGCTCAAAACGTGGTTTTAGGGTTAGGGTTAGGGTTAGGGTTAGGCATTCATTTCTGAAGGTTAGGGTTAGGGTAAGGGGCTAGGGAAAGTATTATGTCAATGGAGTTCTCCACTAAGATGTCAAAATGTGTGTGTGTGTGTGTGTGTGTGTGTGTGTGTGTGTGTGTGTGTGTGTGTATGTGTGTGAGGATCTTTCCCTATGCTGTGACACAGAGGATGACTCAGAGCTAACATGGCATAAGTGTGTTGTGTTGGATCTGACTGTACAAAACCAACAGTGGGCCCTAAAGTTAAACTGCTACTGTGACAGCCTACAAATCAAACACTTACAACAAAAGCTGTCATGAATATAAAAATTGGGGTCAAAACACTCACGTTTCTTTGCTGGACGCTGCATCGATGCCCTGAGAAAAACAAAACAGAGAGTGAAAACAAAAAGGAAAAACAGGAGAGAAAAAGAAACAAAGGCAAGAGATTATCATGTAGCCACAGTACAACTGAAAAATAGACACAGACTCAGACATCTGCACAGCTAATCCCTGTGAGCCAGACTGATGTTTTAATTAATGCTGGGAGGCTTCAAATTACACCCTCTTTGCCCCTAGGGCTCAAACCCTTTGAGATGGAGAGGAAAAAAGAAGGAGGAAGAGAAAAGAATGTACGAAAGAAAAGGAAATGAGACTTCATAGAGAGGGAGAGGGGATGTCAGAGAAAGTGTGTGAAAAAGAAAACATCTGCAGCTGCAGACTCATCAGATTAGCCTGAGTAGTATAAATTGAACCAGGAATCCCCGGGAGCTCTACTGTAACTCCTGTTTGTTTGACGGAAACAGATCAGTACTTCCTCATTGTCTCTTTCAGCTCTGTACACATCGTTCTGTTCCCGTTTGTCATATTCGGGCACCCAAATTTATATTCATAGAGACCGGTGTAATATGAAGGCAAAGGTATTATAAGAACAAACAAGAGTGTACAGCTATGCCAGCAGCTCTGTGAGGCTGTACTCAGCCATGTAATGTAGGTATGTTTACCACATTACCAATATTTTAGTATGTTAGCATGCTAACATTTAGTCTAAGACAGTTATGGGTAATAATTAGGTAATTAGGGTTGCCATCTGTAGGTGAGAAATTAAAAACAGCATTAAAAATGTGTAAGAACTGTCATGGTCCTGGGTCTTAGATCCAAGGTTTTGTGTTTTTGGACATTGATTTCTTGTTTATTTTTAAGCATTCTCTATTTGGGTTTTTCAGCTTTCTTAGTTATAGCTTTGAGATTTTTTTTTATTATTGTAATGCCTCTGTTTTTAGTCTTTAGTTCTCCTTACCTTTGTTATCTGATTTCTGTTGGTATTTAGAATTGTTTATATTTTGATCTCTTGTTCTCCGTAACCTCCTGTGTCTTAACTCTTCGTCTCTGTTAGTGATTCCTTGTTTAGTTACTTCCTGTTTTATTCTGATACTCTGTTGTCTCTTGTGCCTTGTATTTAGTTTTACTTTCCTTGTCTCCTTGTCCTTGATTAGTTTCAGCTGTCCTTGTTTCGCAGGTGTTTCCACTCCCCCTGATTAGTCCTTGTTGTGTCTGTGTGTGCATATATAGCCCCAGTTTTCCCCATGTCCTTTGTCAGAGTGTCTGTTGCCTTTCCTCATGTTTGCATTTGTTGAGAGGTTTGGATTCTTTAGTTTGCTTTATGCTCTGGACTTTGAAATACTTTGTCACCACCTAATGAAAGGTTGGTTTTTAGTTTGCGCTCGTCTGTCTGTGAGTCTTGCATTTGGGTCCAACCTGCCAACCCATGACAAGAACAGTTTGAAAAAGACAAAGTATTGTTGAAACTTTTGTTGACATGTGTGTTGATAACAATGCATAAAATTCTATTAAAAAATCCTGTGGTATTGTGTAGGTTTATTTGACAAAAAAAAGCTAGGGGATATTAATATTAACTAAACACAAAATAGAGTAATAAACTGAATATAAGCTTTTCTCTTTATGGTTGCTTAAAGACACATTTTTGGCTCACCATAGTTTTAACAATTCATCCTCAGGGACCCCCAAATTGAGGTTTATGTAGTTTTTGAAGTATTTTAGTTTGGTCCAAATTGGGGGTATGACCGATTGGCCAACTTAAAGATCAGTTGATTTGTGGCTTTTCACACCGGTAGTGTTACAAAAAGATTTTGTGTACTTGTTTTCAGAGAAAAAGGGAAGTTACAGTACAAAAAGTGTATACTGTAGCAGGAAAGTGGCAACCTCCAACTCTGAAAGATGAAGCTAGTGCTGAAGTGCCAAAAACTGCAGTTCCTTCAGTGGCCACTTGAGGGTGGTTCCAAACGCAAGTCACATCCCATCTTCTCCAGTGTTAAAACATCCAATATCACAAATGAAATAAAGATGTTTACAGCCTGGTATAAAGAACAATTTTTTTCTCCCTTCATAACAACTAGAGGGGGGTAATTTTTTTCAACCATTTGGATTGTGTTAAGGTTTATTAGAACACTGGGTGATGGCACAGTAGTGACTCATTCCTAATGAAATGCCTCCAACATTTGAATAGGCACAAAAGACAGATGTTTGTATCAAAACAAACAATTAAAATGATATTTATAATTTAACTTGAGAGAATGGAGAGGATGACACACGATATTAGATACAGAAAAGTAGAGGAGGCACTGTGCTAAGTGCAAAGTATTCTCTACGTGTATCTCTCACCATCTTCTTGTAGACTTTGGACTCCTTGTTTCTGGAGAAAGATCTGTCAGGCACCCAACGTGGCATCAGTCCCTCTGCAGAATTTGCACGTGCCCGCTGCATTTTAGCCATCATGGCTTTCTCTTCTTTCTGGAAGTGAAGAAACCCCGACAGGGTACATGCTTAGACAAATAAGGTCTTCTACGCCAGGTGACAAGCCATTATATTGTTTGTGTCAAATATAGCACTAGTGTGATTTTCTGATGAGGGCAAGCAGATAATCAAGGACGTGTATGTGCGTGTTTGACCATGCACTAACCCTTTTCTGGCTGCAGCCCAGCACCAAGAAGGTTTCAATGTTGTGCTGCTTCAAGTAAGCATTCCTCTCGCCTCCAAATCCTGGCTCCACTTCATAGTCCCCGTTCAGGTACTGCAGTGTGGCTTTGGTGATGTGGATACGACTACACACACACCCACATACACATACCCACACAAAAGATAAAGTGTGTCTTAAACCAGATATCTTGAAGAAGCTTACACCAGCACAGTAGAAGGTAAAGCTGGGAAAAACTTACCCAGCCTTTCCGCCAGCCTCCATTTGGTTAGCAAGGGTCACATCATTGGACCAGACATCAAACTGCCACTTGCGCAAGCCAAGCACCCCGCAGTGAACACGCCCACTGTGGATGCCCACCCGCATGTTCACGTTAACACCTGTAACCTCTCTCACCAGCCTGCAAATGCACACACTGATGTCAAAAGGCGAGCATCACGTTAAGCTTCACAGTGTCTCTTCACCCAATCATTTGCAATCTGAAGAAGAGCTAAAATGCTTGTTTCAGACAGAGGATGAGCTAAGGGGCTGCACCTAGACCCAGTATAAGATAAACAGGGATTATTGTGAATCATGCAAAGCTACTGTAATAGAGTCTAAAAATAAAAAGCATAACATCTTTAACTTTTAGTGAAATATCACTACAGTACATGACTGCATGAGTGCATGTTCTTAATTTGTGTTTGAGTGTATTAGTGTGCATTTCACTCACGAGATAGCTTCAATCATGTCTACTCCCATCTCTACACAGCAGTGGGCATGGTCAGCACGGGGCTCAGGCAGCCCTGACACACAGTAGTAACAGTCGCCTAGGATTTTAATACGCAGACAGTGGTTCTCCTGTAAGCAAAGACACAACATATAAAATATTAGACCTTCAGCTACAGCTGAAGCATGTCAAATAGATACATAATTTAAATGATTCATAAACCTCATCATAGTCTATGTAGTGTGTTATACAATGCTTAAGTATCAACAAGTACATCACATTGGCTTTACCATACTAACAGTAAAGCCCACAGTCTGTACAGATACATAAGAACCAGTGGTTCAAAGTTCTGCTGTGAAAATGGTGGCAGCGCTCACCGAAGCCAGCTTGTCAAAGCGGGCAAACAGCTCGTTCAGCGTCATGACCAGCTCCTGGGCCGTGCACTGAGATGCCAGGCTGGTGAAGCCCTCAATGTCTGCAAACAGTATGCTGCAGGAGAGGTGATGGGGATGTGGGGAGGGAAATGGGGAGAGGGGAACCAAAACACACAGAAGGAAAGAGAGAGAAAAAAGGAGACACAGAATGAGATCAATCAATATGGTGTGGAAAGAGACAGCATAGTCTAGCGTCTCCCTCACTTCTCACTGTTCAACTACCATGTGAGCAAGGGGAAAGAGAGGCAGACATTTATTCAGCTCTGGCTCTCATCATCCAGGCCAATGTAGGTCACCTCCTCCAGCCCTTCCCTCTGAGAACACCCCCCGATCCCTCTGTCTGCATGCCTTTCATTGCTAACTTTTGATAGTAATGAAAGGCGAGGATAAACAACACCCCAGACAGAATTTGGAGTTGAAGGCAACAGATGGCACTGTGGCCATCCCGAGGTCATCCACTGGGGACGATCTGGCGCTTAATTACAGCAGTTCAAGTCTTGTCTGTGTCTATCACTGTCACCAAGGTGAGGTGATGCCATGATGCATTTGTTCATTTCTAAAAGACAGAGTCAGCAAATTATAAACAAACCTACAGTATTTTCACACTTACTCAATCACTGGCGGTAATAGAGCATGAAGGTGATGTAGTTTTGGCGTGAACATTTATTTGCCCATATTTTGAGATATGCATTGTTGCCACAACTGTCAACAATTTTGAATGGTCCTACTTTCTACTGTCAAAATACCATCATGAAAAACACACATCAAAGTAACTGGCACATTGTTTTTGGGAAAAAAAAAAGCTCATTACTCTCAATAGGAGCTCCACAATTGCAACTCCAATTACCTTAATTTTACTAAAACTCTGAGGTTAGTCTGGTCCACTATTGTCCACTCCTGCAGTAACTTATACTTGGCAGGAGTGCTCTGTTCTAGAATCTCACAGTCCTTCATACATAGAGAGCATGCAGAAGCACTGGGAGACATGTGCATACATGAAAAGACGGAGGCGGAGAGAAATGCAGCAAGAACAGAGCAGGCATCAACAACAACAGATATGATACTGATAAGGTCAGAAACAACATGAAAAGGCGTAATTGGTATGGGCATGGGTTGCAAAGTGGCTTGCAGATGTGCAGCAACTGTGAGCAGGCTAAAGTAGCTTAAGTAAACCATCAGCTAATGTGGGCTGACACTGAGATGAGATGATCTACTGGGATTGCTCTCGTACTTAATGCTATGCTTAATTTGATTTTTTTTTTCTATGTAATTTTGTATAACTCCTTAAAAGCTCCATCAGAACTTCTTATCAAGTAATTAATAACCGATAATTTATCCACCTCTTGGCTAGCCATAGTTTAAATTATAGGCCTGTTTTTCTAATGTTAACATTCTTTCAGCGCCACAAAAGTTGAATACTTTGAGTTTAGTTGTTGTCCAGTGTTAGTGCCTTTACAAAACATCCTAAGTATCATTTTGGTTTTTAGTCTTGTGTTACATTTGGAGAATGGATTGCTCCTGTAAGTTTATACCTTGGTAGGTCAGTGGTGGTGCAACAGAGTATTCTACTAAGTACATCACCTGTAACTATTTGGGTCACCTATGACGAGAGCTTTGCTGTAACCTCATTTCACTGTCCCCCACCACCACCGCCACCACAACCTGGACAGCACTGACTGGATTCAACTGTAGTACAACAGATCACCTGTTAGGACTCAGTTATTCCCACTCAGTGAGGGATGAGACTAGGAGGCAGCAAACTTGAGGTCTGCCTCCAATTATTTGCTACAGAAAGCACAGCAGTCAATGTCAAGTCAATATTGTTGCTTAAGTGGGTGCTGTCAGTGTCAATAAACAACAACATGCATAATACATGCTTTCAGGGAAATAGCAGTTGGAGTGACTCTGAGGTCCAAGCTAGATGAGCAAATTTTTTGATTCTTACAGTATGTTCATGTAGAAGCATGTGCGTGGATTTATCTGTCTGTGTTTACCTAACGTTGTCGTGTTTTTGGATGTAGATCTTGTGAAACATCATATCTTCCTTCTTGGCATTGATATCAGCCTTCATCTCCATGGCAACGTGTTGTGGCAGCACTGACAGCAGTAAGCGCTCCTGAGAGAGAGGTAGAGATGACAAGAGAGAATGAAAGAACAGACACAGAGATGAATTAAAACAGAAAGAAAGACATGAGAGAGTGAGAGAGGGTCCATTCATTTTCACCATTTTCCAATGTTACAATGTTCAGTGAGTCACCCTGGCTCGCTGGCATCTGCGTGGGAAGGTGTTAGTAAAATAGAGAGGAGCGCAGATACGCGTTATACTCCAGAACATATCGTTGACCTCGAAAACGGAGACAAACAAAATAGACTAGAAAATGGAGACACTCATTTGTTGGTCTTTTGCATTTATGTATGTGTTTTCCTACAGGACTGGGGCTCGGCTGCCTTCCTTTCCTATTGTCCTTGAGCTTGCAGGTGTCTGTGTGTGTGTGTGTGTGTGTGTGTGTACAGTATGTGCATATATGTACCTGCTGCTGGTTTTCCCTCTGCAGGTGCAGTCTGGCCTGAATGTATCCTCTAGTCTCCTGGAAGGCTTGTCTCTGGGAGACTTCAGCGGGGTAGTGAGTACAGATCCCGATCATGTTAGTGCACAGGAAGATTAGCACATTGGCACTGATCTGAAAACATACAGACACACACACACACACACACAAGCATGAAGAAGAAGCAGAAAAGAATAACATCAAGTACACACAGGTCACATCACAATAATACAGTAAACTCTGCCTGACCTGGGTGAGGTCATTGAGAGAAACTGATAACAGTCTATGTCATAGGAATTACTGCAAGGCGAGAAATTCCTCAAATGTCTGAGGGCCCATTAGATGTGATCTGGTTAGAGATGATGAGCATGGCCTTGTGTTTGCTTTGCAAGAGTTTTTTTTCACACTTTGTGTTCTTAATGGCAGATAGGAAGCCCAGACTGTTCAGTGTTATGCATCAGTGGAGACACATGAAGAATGTGTGACTCCAGCTTTTTTTCTTTGGGAGCGGAACATTAAAACTGTATTTACAGTATGTGTGGAATCTAATCAAAAGGGAAAAACATGGAGATTACTCCAGCATGTGAAAAGATTACTTTTGTTAAAAGCCAAACAAAATACATGACCCAGCAAAAAAGCTATTTACAACAGTATAAGGCAGAGAGACAGAATGCCTTGTATGCAAGTGATAGTCTGTCTCAATGTGCAACTTTAGATAGAAGCACACACAGTCATTACTGTAACTTTCTTGTGTGTACTCAGTGCACTAAGTTAAGCTGAACAATGAGGCTCTGAGAATACTGTGCACAATCTGTATAACATTATCTGTGGCTTGAGTAAATTAAGTTTAGCTAAGTGTGCAGTTAACTTTGTGGGGTCGTTGACCTTAAAGGCATTCCTCTGTGCTGCTGCAGTCACTTTCTGTGTGTGTGTTTTAGGATAAGTGTCGTAAGCCAGCATTTGAATCTGTTAGTGATTTCTTTTCTCACTAGTCCACAGCCAAGACTGAACATCAGAAATGGAGCATTGAGCTCTGGACTTCTCCTCAGCTCAAAAACACATGGGCATGCGCACACACACGTTCTCTCCATGTTCAGAAACACACTCCAGCCTGGGAAAGTCACTTGACCTCTGACCACAGCACAGAGTGCTTCCTCTGAAGATGATATCACCAATAATGAGAAAAAGACATGCAGGCACTGGACACACAAAAAGGCTGAAAATTACTCTGTCTTAATGAAAACATTCTGACTGAACTTGAGGATTTGAAAACTTTGTGCCATGGTTGGTATCTTGCCAGACCAGTGTGTTTTTGTGTACATGCTTGTAATTTGAGTTTATCAGAAGGTTGGCAGAAGGGAGATGCAGAACTGGAGATAGGGGCTGATTATCTGTATACATACATTCACTGCATATTTTTAAGGATGTGTCTCCACCTTTTTAAAATGTAATAACAAAATTTTAAGGAGTGTTGCTGTATTAGCATCCACACTTAAACCCTCACACTTGTAGAGTGATGGCAGGTCTTCTACCACTGTTCCCACATAAAGGTTTACATTGTATACACAAGAATTTACCATTTGTTGTCACAACAAGACAGAGATAATCTAACAACCTGTGCTTGAAATGAAACATAACACCATTACAAAAGGACAGTGGCAGGCAAATTCCACTCTATGTATAATAAGGGAGAGTCACTGGTAGCCTCCTATTCCACTTGAAAACAAATGGCTAAACTAGATTAGGAACACAGCAGTAAGCAAAAATAAACACTCTGATGGTTCACATGTACAGAGGCAAGCATACCTTTGATGGATTGGTTAAATACCACTTCCTGATATAGCAGAAGCAGACACAGACCTATTTAGGAACTAACAACAGAGCAATCAAAATATATCCTAATTTTTAATATGCATTCAAAAAGGTTCCCTCAAACAGGTTTTAGGCAGGCACAGGAATGACTTTTTTTTCCTGAACTCCATAATGCAGGATGACAGAGCTGATGAACTATTTAAATTCTAGGGATTTATATCAAAAGCTGTCAAGAGGTGTGGCATCTCATTAATGGGCCATTAAAAAATCTGGTGTAACGACATACAAAGAACATCTACTCGTGTAATTTACACGAATGAATTGGTGTCTCACTATCGCTCAATTAGTGATTAGCCTATCATGCTCATAAATCACCGGCAATCAAGGAGGCACCGATAAGCCTTGCTTTGAAATATCATAAACAACACATGGAGATCCGACACTCTGATATAAACTGATCGCATAAATCCTAAACAGATGGCTCCAAAAAAACAAGTAACTCAGATAATTTTGTTAAGTGGCCAGTCTAAGATACAGGACCTCCTGCAACTCCCTGACCACACTTCTCAACAATGCAATTGGTTCAGACAATTGAGCTTTCCATGTGAGCAATTTTGATCCGGGTAAAGACATTCCTAGAAAACAAATGAATTGATAGTTTGGCTATGCACACATAACGCCTTTAAGTGCAATGATGTGCTGTGATAGCATGGATACACATTTATTTGCAAATAGGATGCAAATGTAAGCGCAGCATTTATTGAAGCTTGCAAAAGCCCTAAAATGCCAGCAGGGATGGGGCATTCAGGTTCAGCATTATTAAACTGCACCAACTGACTGACTACATCTGCAAGGGTAGCTCAATATAACAGCCCGATAGCTATGAATGAGTGAAACTAAAGTGTGAAGAAACATGATGAACAAAGCTTGTATTAATGCCAACTTGTATGCTTAGTCACCATACAGTCTAGAGATCAGAGGCAGAAGCATTCACAGAGACTTTTGAATAAATCTTGTGTGTGAGCTTTTCGCGCGTGTGTGTGTGTGTGTGTGCGTGTGTGTGTGTGTGAGTCCTTTTGGACTGCCAGCTCTTTGATCCTGAAGCTTGTTGTGTCTATTGCTGCACTTATATCACCCAGGCCTGCAAATCTAGCACAGACCCACGGCTGACACTCCCATCCCTAAACGGTGAAGTAGTGCTAAGACAGAGAAGCAGCTTCTCTTCATGAACATAGTGCCACTATCTTTATAACTACTAATCTGGATTTAGAGTATATTCCACTGATGTCTCCTGACCATTCTTCCTGCAGACTTTTGGCTCTTAAAGATGAGCCTGCCTAAACATCTACTTAAGCAGGAGGCTCTTGGCGGTGAAGTTAAAAGGAGTCCAAACATTGGCTTATAAGGTGCGGCTCACGACAAGGTGCTTTATAAAGTAAGAAAGAAGGATAGCATGCTAATGATCAAATGAAGGAAGGGAATGGAAAAGATTTCTGCTTGGCAAACGCACACCAAACCCATTCTATCTTTAATAATATCCCACTGGACAATTCCCTCATTCTCAAGTATGCTGGAACGCACATGTGCCCAGATTGAGTTATGACACCAACATCCTTATCCATTCTTTAAGAGATTAAAAGTAATAAAGAGATAAAAGTAAGATAAAAGTTCTACTGATCAATAAACTATAGTTTCATGACATTTCACAGCAGGCCTGCTGCACTGTTGTAACTCTACACATGTTTCTCTTATTCTTTGGGCTCAGTGAAGGCAACTGTACACCACTGAGTGGTCACATAAAATTGTAACTATCGTCAGGGAGAATACAGTGAGGGTAGCTTAACACTAAGACCTGCCAATCACAGATACAAAAATATGTCATTTGTGTAAAGGCACTGTCCATTTGGTCGGTGCTTGGATTCATTCAGTGCTATTTGAAAAGCCTGCAGTGAAAGAGAAGTTCAGATATTTCACTAACCCTGAAAAAAAAAAAAGCTTAAACTTTAAAAGGCCAAAGTGCTACATCCCGTAAGTCAACACTTGGGACACTGACTGCAGTTGACATGGGGACTAAACTCCAGCACATGACCTCTGATAGGCATCTGGAGCTTTTCAAATTGTCTTACAAAGATAAACCTCAAAGCCCAGTCACACGCTGCTGATCATAGCCTGAAAAGACAACATGTGGTACTATAGTAGTAAAAATAGACAATACTATGAGACTTTGTTGGACTAGAGCTGATCTAATGAGTTGCCACTATACTGTGTAATTATTCATGTACGAAAGATGTTATTCCTTATAAAGACAGATGTTGCAGAGGGGTGGGGGTGCCTTCTTTGCCATCTTGGGCTCCTGCCATCTGGAATCAGAGCTTTGTTTTTGTCATGACTTGGGCCAAACCAAAATTGGTCTCAGGCGACCAGTGAGGCCACGAAGTAATCTGTGAAATGCTGAAGCAAATTCCGCGACGCTAAATAGAGCTGGACCCAGGCTGCACATCTGCCAGATAAACAGATCCTGAATTAATACTTGCATGAGGAAAATAAAACATGTGGAAAATCTCCCAGCTATCCTGGAATTACTCACAAAAATAAATTGTAACCACCATCTTAAAAACTAGCCACTCACTCCTTTTAATACCAACACATTTTTCCACAAATCAAAAGACATTAAAGCTTGTTTGTCCCTCTGCTTCAATATCTCATCCTTCAATTTATTCTCAGCACTCTAAAATTTAAACTAGCATGATAATGGTCCTTGTTGAGGAAAATATACAGCCATGATTATACTAATCTTCCGTTGCCACTGTATGTAGGATACTTAGTTTCGGAAGATCAAGACAGACATGAAGAAAGTCTAACAGCGACAAAGTCATATTGACTTCATAGAAAAAAATAGTAAAAGAAAGAAACATACAATGGTAAAGCTGGGCACAGATAACAAAAGAGTTGTTACTGAGAACATTGATGAATGCTTTTCCATCAAACAAAGAAGGACGATCACACTACTTTTAGCTATTATGTTCTTGTGGCTGACTTCTTTTTGATTAAAAAAAAAATATATATATATATAATATATAACATATATATATATATAATATATATATATATATAATATATATATATATATATATAATATATAATATATATATATATTATATATATATATATATATATATATTATATATATATATATGTGTGTGTGGC
>VUQI01011652.1:10370-25254 GCA_015106735.1 Paratilapia polleni
TAAAAATATAACCCCCCCCCCCCCCCCCCCCCACCCCCACCCCACCCCGGCTTTTTCATAATTCGCACCCTGCCTATTGCCTATAGTTTAAGTTGGTAACAACAATATACTATTTACTGTATATTTACTGGGTATACTTAGTAAATAGTAGCTGTAAAAGGAAAGATAGGCAAGGAAAGGAACCTGGAGCCAGGTACTTTAATTAATCGGACTCTCTCTGAAAATACAAAATCCATCTTCTAGTAACTCTAAACTTCACAAATTAACAACTACGGTCATTTGACAGAGGGCTCAATTAGTTTTTAAAATTATACAGATCCAAGTATTTGACAGCTAATGTTAGTGTTATACCCAAGTGCCAATCTGAAAATGAAAAATGAAGCCAAAGTCCCAAAAACTGCAGCTCCTGGAGTGTCCACTTGAGGCTGGCTCCAAAAATGAGTCAATCTCCACAGATTCCGGTGTTAAAATGCCAAAATTTACAGCAAAAAAGCATGTAAAAGCCTGGTATAAATAACGGTTTTGTCTTTATAGCTAATATCCCCTTTCATAAAAACCATATGGTGGGTGAATTTATATCTCTCCTGTTTGGAGCATGGTAGTTTTGACTAGAAAATCTGCTAGGCCTAACCTACAGCCAGTTTATGGATGCAGCTTACTAATCACTCTTGATGGTTTAGCACATACTATATGCTCACTTCTAACTCCAACAAACCAACATGATCCTCATCAGAACGCTAACGTTGAGGGTTCACAATTACTAGAAGCCAGTGAGTGACATCACGGTGCCTACATCCATCTTTTATATGCAATCTGTGCTTACTATAATTAGTTTGTTTGTTAAATATGTTATGCTAAAACAGGTTTTATGCATACCAACACTGGGGTAAATAAGCCCCTAGTGCAGTGGGAAGGAAAAACTCCCTTTTAACAGGGAGTTTTTCCTTCCCACTGTTGCCAAGTGCTTGCTCATAGGGGGTCATCTGATTGTTGGGGTTTTCTCTCTAATACTGTAGGGTCTCTACTAAAGCGACTGTTGTTGTGATTTGGCGCTATATAAATAAAATTGAATTGAATTGAATTACTGTCTCTCTGGTGTGTGACTTGCCTGGTCCTTGACATTCATGAGATATGAAAATATAATTCAACACTGGCAGAGTGAAACTTACGTTCAGCCTGAACTTGTACAAAGTATCCCAGGGTCAGAGCCATCGTCTGGGAGTCCAGACTGCTGAGTGTTTTAGCAGCTGTGGTTCCAGTGATGGGTGATCCATTCAGCTGGGCATAGTAGGTCATCTCTGCTGGGTTCTTGGGACCAGGAAGTCGACGAATATTCACCATCTGCGGGAGAGGAGTGTGGATGACATAAAAAAACACTGCCAATACATAATAACTCTTGAATAATTTGAAAAAAAGAAGGGTTTACCCCAAGTTACTTAAATAGAGAGCATATTCACACAACATATTCCATGGCAAGAATTAACACAAAATCCTCTACCTCTACACACCAAAGGATTAAAAATTCTTGCTGGTGGCCCAATCAAAATCCAGAATCAGCAGAGTCGCTTTAATCAAGTCGAGTTGGGTGCAGATAACTGCGTTTGGGGAAGACACTCGAGGATAACTGAGTCACTTGAAATCTCAATTTCCTTTCATCATACATCAAACACCTTTTTTAAATTTGACAAACATTACACGGTTTAATAAAGTCCAGTAATTTGATTTTGTCATAAAAAGAAGGGATGTGTGTTATTAAATGGCTGGATGATTTCTCCTCTGACTACACCCCACACCTCCCTTTCTGTCTCTCTCTGCCAGCCTCTCCGTCCTCCACTTTGCAGCCATAAAACTGGTCATCCGTGACAACCATAAAACCTTGAGGGTGTGTAAGGCATAAGGCCCAGGAAGAGTCAAACGCTGTCTTAATTTGCACAATATGGAACACTGAAAAGGGAGGTGACAAATACACAAAAAACCATACACACATGCACCTGTACTTCTAACTTTACGAGTACTTTAAAATCAAGTAAAGTCATCCACAAATCTTCACCCCACAATACCGCAAACTAATCTTAATGCTGTTTTACATTTTTGTCGCTGAAAACTGGATTTCTACCTTCTAGGCAGCTATTACAGGATTTACTCCAAAAACACAAGGAAAATTAACTTACAGGCACTTGAAACCTATTTGTGATATAAATTTAATTTGAATATTTATGTACTGCTTTGAAAGGTTTGATATTGTAGTGTGTCTCAGTTTCATAAAATATGCTCTGTCCATATCGATTTTCTGGCAGGGTTCTTCATGCTCCCCTGCAGCCTATGCTTTGAGAATATCAGAGCATTCTTGAACGCAACAGCAGTTTTGACTACTGTCAGTAGCGCTGTCCAGGGTGCTAAATCTGGAACTGCCCAGGGACATGCAAACATTCACAACTCTGCTATCCCAGAGCCCTGCCAGAAGGGGTTCAGGGAATCATACTGACAGTAGATTCATTGACAGTTCTGTTCCAAAGTAAAGTATCATTTCTGAGTGTATTTATGAATTAAATTTGATACACACATTTAGCCCCCCTGGAGGATGTTTCCTACTGATTTCGGTAAAGACTTGACCAGCCACTACTAATTTACATTTGTGGCTCATAGGGAGTTTTCTCCAAAATTACTAAATGGATTGCCACAAGATTATTAATACAAACATTCATGACTCCAACAGAATGAATTGCATATTATGACTGCCTTTAGGTCAAAATTTCACTTTGTCTCTTTTATTTATAAGGAAAACTAATGACCTATTATGCTTTTCCTTGTTTTCTGTCATATAAATAAATAAATATATATACTGCTACAGTGCTTATATTAAACATGGCCAGAGTTTCAAATAATGAGGTCAGCATATTTATGAGTAATCCCTGCGAGCCCCTGTGAGCCCCTCTCAGGAACAGACTGCTCTAAATGCTCATTTCAGACAGTTTCTTTACTCGTGATGTCGGTGAGAGCAGATATCCATATATGGGCTAAGGTACACAGCTCTGGCTGTGAGTACAGGAGCCCCACCTACTTGCTCTTCAAAGTTTTTGTTTGTGAGGGGCAGCCAATCACAAGAAAGATGGTTTAGAGGGAGGGGAAAGGGGGCTAAAATGGCTTGTTTCAGGAAGTGGATGAGCTGAGGCACTGCACCAAGGCCCAGTTTTGATGATTATGAACTGTGAGTCATGCAAAGCTACAGAAGTGAAGTACAAGAATGAAAATATATAGTTGGAAATGAGCATAATAGGTCCTCTTTGTCATTATCACAAATATTGTTAGTATTTTGCTGAACTGCAGTGTGTGAAAGCAGACTGGTGGCAATCAAAGCCGCAACCATGACTGCAGCACTGTTGTGTTTTTTGCAGCAAAATCAGCAAAATTTTTTTTTGTTTGTTTTTGAGGCAAAAAAGGATTTTAGAAATTAGTTTCCACTGTGACCTTCTGGGGATTCCCTAATTGTCTGCATTTGAACCCTATTCTCCCATTTATCAAGGCGATCTTTCTCTGGCAAGTTTCATATCTTTGCAAAATTTATTTTGTTTTCTGGAAAAAGTAGAAACTGATAGACGGAATCTAAAACCCCTTTTTATACTCTAGCAATACTCTGACATATAGTATAACAAAAATAATATAATTCTAACCTGAATCTATAACAAAAGACCCTGAGTATGCGAAGATTGTGTACTAGTTTCTAGCTACAGGTGATGATGTAACTTAGAGAGGTGCAAAGTGCTTTTTTTCTTTTTTTTTCAGAAGGATGGAAGCAGAAGATACCATCATCACAACCACACACGGAAACGCACAAATCCCATTTCCACCTACCTGTACGGTGTAGCCCCCCACGGTGGTGGCCCGCCGGGATCTTGCCGTCCGAGACCCCTGCCTGCCAGCCACCAGGAAGAGCTCAGCTAGCCGCTGCTCCATGAGACTGGCAAAGCTCTGGTAGTTGGCCTCCAGGGAGGAGCTGTCTACATCCTGGATCACTGTGAGGAGAGACAAGAGAGGACAGAGGAGGGATTTAGTGGGGGAGAGGCATTCAGGCAGGCAAAGACAGGAGAAAGAGGAGACAAGTGAAGGGATGGAGTATGGGAACAAAAATACAAGCAGGAGACGAGCAAAGGGAAGGAAAGAGGAAATAGGTGTGAGGAGGCGAAACAGAAAGAGAAGGAGAATGTCAAGAAAACTTATTTGAGGAGAGTATTGCTATTTAAGAGAACAAGGGAGAAAAGTGGCTAAGAGAAACAAGCAGACAGGAGATGAGTGGGCTATCAGAGGGGACTGGGTGATTGTCCCTTCAATTTAATAGTTGATCATCCAGAAACTTCTATTACGGCTACAGTGACACACAGATCAAACAGTCTATCTGTATCACACACACACACAGGAACAAACACATATTGGTGCACGCACACGCACAGACGCAGGTGCTTGCATCAATCTTGCTCCTGAGTGAGCGTCTCTTACTAGAGGCCATAAGTGAGATGGAGCAGTGGACTTCACACACACACACACACACACACACACACACACACTTCAGAATCATTCACACCCAGCCGTGATGTGATGTGAAGTGATCTCTCCCTCTGCCCCGGTCAGGAAGCTGTGAATTATACATCAATAGGTTTTCCCGGGAACAGAGCAGCTAAAGGCACTCTGAGCACAGAGAGCTCGAGCCGGCGAGTGAGGGGCTGCTAAGAGAGCAGGGGGAGGAGGGGATGGAGTGCAAGAGGAAAGGAAAATGTAGAGAGCCAATACCATTCTGCTGAATTGCACAACAGCATGCGCCAGGCATTTAACTAACTGCTGTTTTGTCCAATCGATACAGCTCTTGATTACCGCTGATTACCCAGTAACACCTCAGTCCATGTTTGTGTGTGTGTTTGTGTGTTCGTGAGCAATTTACCCGTTATGACCCAGTAGTTCTTGGTTGCTGCAGACGTGTTGAGATTATGGTACTCAAGAGCTGGAGACAGAAAGAGAGAGAAAGTTAGAAATATGAGAAAGCCTACTTTTTTTGACTTTGTACCACCTATAATTCAGTTTGGGAAATTTGCAAACATACAGATCAGAACATCCCTCATTATGCCTTCCATATTCATTTGAACAGACACATTACTTTTGGTTTTGGATGGAACTCCTTACAATAAATAACAACAACGACAATACTTTAAACTCTAAATAAAATACCCTGGGACTTCCTTTGTCTAATTGATAAAGAGAAAACAGTTCCCTCATATAGTATTGTCTTCTTATTTATTTATCTGTTTATTGTGGCATTCATGGCGTGACTGGCAGTTTGTTTAACTCAGGCTGTTGAACCTATACAGAACAGAAATAGGAAAATAAAAAAGACTTTTTAAAAGACGTATGTCCTGTACTAGGGTTTAGTGTAACCCTTTGGTAAATGGTAAATTGATAGTTAACTTTTCTTTATAGTTTGTTTTTTTCTGTTAACAAACAATCAAATCATAATTAATAATTATTAATAATATTTAAATAGCTGGGTATCCTTCTTCACTGACTGTTTATTTTTGTTTTTTCACTTGATGTATATTAGCATTAGCGGTTTGGCAGCTAGTTAGGTTTAAGAAATGATTATGGTTGGGTTAAATGCACTGAGTTGCGAGTGAGATCATTGTCACTACTGCCACCACACGTGGCAAGACACAGGACCGGCACTAAAGGAAACCTTGCACGTATGTCTGAAATGCCAGTGGCTTTGACTAAATGGCAGAATTTGACAGTGCTCCCCACAGATTTAGTCTGGCGGGGGCACAAGCTGCACAGGTGTGCACACACTTTCTGAAAGGAATTAATAATACTATTTACACGTGTCAATAAATAAAAGAGCAATAATCAGCTCCCTCTTAATGAGTTTCTCATTTAGTGGATGGTCTCAATTTCCCACTGTGTTAAATAGTAGTCTTAATTGTGAAATTCTGTGCCAATACTGATACTGATCCTTAAAATTACAATTTGGTCCAACAGCAATACTATTTTCTCTGTGTTTTGTTTGTTTTTGTTGTTATTTGTTCCCCTTTGTGCCATGAAATCAAAGAAATCTTCATTTTAAGAAATAACTGAACCGTTGTAAAGTCTTTCAGCTGTTCACCTTTGAGCTGCAAATAAACATTATCTCAGTATCAATTAATGAGGCCCATGTCAGCCGATATCAGGTATCTTCATATTTCATATTTCTCAATTTCACCTCAGAAAAGCTCCAGAAAACTTTAGAATAAGTGTTAGAGAATCAGCAGCCTGTGGACTGTTACAAAAAACTGGAAAAAGTGTGCTACATATCTCCTCTGTTGGTGTATTATAATTATTTCTAAATGGATTTGATTAAAAGTGTTTGGAAGTCATGTAACTACTACACCAGCGTGCTGGTGGGCAGGTATCATCACCAGCCTTCGCGTTCCTTCACCTCTCTATCCATCTACACCAGCTCTCAGTCTTCTTTCCTGCCTGCATGCCTCTGTTAGCATCTCTATTTACCTGTCAACATATTCATTTCCTAAAACGCCGGCTCCTTTCTGTCCAACCAACTGTCTCCTTCTGCCTTTATACACACATCATCACTCTCTCAGTCCGTCGACCTCTTTCTGTGTCCTATTCATCCGTCAACCTATCCCTCCTTATTTCCCATCTGCCTGTTTCACCATCTGTCTCCACCTAACTCCTCTGAGCTGGCTGCTTGCCGAGCATTGAGTGTTTAGCCTGAGTCAGTGGCATTACAAGCAGCAGTAGCTGTTACCAGCCTGGGTTCTGTCTGCCCGATGCCTCTGTATCTGAGTACATTTACATTCTCTGCACTGTCCTCCTGAGTTAAACAAGTTCACATAAACACATAGGACAAACGGCACTGAAGTGTGAAGGTTTAGACTCATTCAGTTAGAGAATCTGCTCAATGTGCAGATGAAACCAGTGGTCTAATTTCATCAACACAACAGCTGGAAAATAGGAAGAAAGTTGAACAAGAAGAAGAAAAAATATAAACAAAAAGCTCCTCCGACTAGTAATAAAAAAATGCTAATTGGGAAGATTTAAGCAAACATTCCTCAAAGTGTAAATAGTTTTGGCTGTGGACTATTTTCAGCTGTGGATTAATACACATCAGATTCTTAATTGAGTGAGTATTTTCTATAGGCTGTACATAAAAAATGGAAGTAGCCACCAACACATTAACACTGATTTATCAAGTCACACTTTAAAGCCTCAAGTCTAGCTTTATGGTAGTCGTCATTTTGGTTTTTGAAACCAGATGCCACAAGTGAGGAGTGGAAGTGACTGAGAAATTGAGAATGCACTGCACGGTAGCAACGTATCAGTCAGAAGGTAGTCATTATACTTTGATTATACTTTGATTTTGTCCATAATTTCCAAAATGAACACCATGTTTTATTCGATAAGACTTACAACTAGTGACTGAGATTATAAACTCAACAGGAAAATATTTGCTGAGGTCATAAATTAGGTGAGCAGTAGAGTTGTTTTCCCATAGACTTCTATACAACCAGGCTATTTATTTATTTTAATTTTTTTTGCAATCAGAGGATTCACCTCTGCTGGCCATTAGAAAGAATTGCAGGTTTAAGGCACTTCCCCATTGGCTTCACTTTTCAGACACAGAGGCTACACCCATCTTTTATATACAGTCTATGGTAGTGAGCAGGGCGGTGTATATGTGACTGGGTTAAAATAAACTACCTGTTTCCAGGTTTGTGGTAATGAATGAACACGTCAGCCAGTGCAAGAATCTGTCTCCCTGAAGTGTTTTTAATTGGTTTTTAAAAACATGTGGCTTTGGCTACTAATGCAGTCATAGAATCCTTTAATTGCTGAGGGAGTTTTTTTTGTTTTCTTACCTTTCCAGGAGTTTAATTTGTTTACCTTAATAAACATAGAATTCTTTAACATGATAAAAATGCCAAAAGCTGTAAAAAAAACACAAAAAAAAACAAAACCCAAAACATGCTTTCCTGTTCTGTTTCCATCACTGACTCAGCCCCCACCTACTTCAATCAAATCCATGGACTGATGTGCTTTATATACTGAACAGCATTTTGTTTGAGGGAAAACAAGAAATCACAAAGAATCCCATCATTTTCTTGATTGACAGTTGAAGCAGCACAATATAAAATAACCATGTGAAATCAAGATCCCTCACATGTATGCTGCCAAAAATCAGTCGTGCTACAAAGTACTGTAACATATAGATACGCACATTAAAGTTTATAAAAAAAATTATATCTCCATTAATCTCAGTTTAGACAGCAATACGATGAGAATTATTTAGACATCTCAAAGACCTCAAGGTAAAGATACACACCAAAGCAGATGCAGACAGTCTATAAGCAGACAGGCTCAAACACGCACAGTCATTCCCTATGGCAGCTAATTAAATTTACATCATGCGTGCCTTTGCAGCTTTACAGGCGCACAGTGTACTTTAGCCTTTACTTGGAAAAATAATCTAATGTGCATGATGAAAAATTAAATATTATAACTCTACAATAGCATATTTCCTCTTTGATATACACAAATCTGAATCTATGCTCTATAAACAGTCTAACAGAACTAATTATCCATTTGTACTCTCAGTGTGCCTATGGTTAATTTTTCTGTCCAATACACTGATGTGCCTGTGATCATTTACAGTCATTTGCTGACCAATCATTGATCTAGATTTTCGGTTTATATTCGCTTTTTGTTTCCCTAGAAAAAGATGCTGTTTTTAAGAGAACAGACACCGTTTCCCTGGTGATGCCAAGTGGGTTTGCATGTGACTCTGTGAAGTGTGATGTTTGAGCCCTTTGGGTGTTGAGAGCACGCACAAATAGATACTAATCTAATCTCACCGGGCTAAAATTAGCTCATTTGGGGGACATGGACAACATACTGCCAATGGCATGATTCAGATGATAGGAGCTGTACAGCTGTTTGCCCTTTTAAAATCTCACAGATGGCAATAGAGATGAGAGTGGAATACAAACAGAGCTCCTGTGGCTCGTCTATGGGGGTCTATGGTCATTTACATGTGTTTGTAGTGTCTTTTAATAGTTGGAACCAATTAGCAGAAACAAAATGAAAATGTGTCAGCTATTGCAGTAATTAATTTACTATAATGGCCTTCAGGAATTACGTTGTCTTTTTTAACTGACTGAAGCACTTAATGTCATAACCAGGTGTTTAGGAGGGACTCAAACGCTGGACTCGAGAAAACAGTTTAGGTGATTTATTTACAGTGGAGAATGTTAAACAGAGAAAAACAAAAGCTGAAGTGAATGGTAGCGGTAGCCGAGGCTAGGGCGCGGGTAAGTCCACAAACGATTGCCAACAGATCTCTCTCCAATACTTTCCTCCAAGCCGAGGTTTCCAAAGCTAGGGTAATGCCGTCGGCTGGTGAATTCCTTCAGCCTTAAGTGGTGAAAGGCTGACGAGCAATGATTCTCAGGTGAGGGTGATGATTACTTCCAGGTGCAACAGTCAGAGGGTGGGACTCCCTATAGAATCCCAGCCCCTGAAAACAAACACTCACTCACACATACACACAAAAACGAGAGAAAGATAGAGGATGGCAGGTCATCACAGGAGGACCAGGGGACCGTGACACTTAAAGTGATATGACTGAGGGGATTGCTCATGGGATAGGTTATTTAACAACAGTAAAGAACACAAAATTACTCTAAATTGACCTAAAGTGGCCTTTGTCTTGAAATAGGCAGTAAACTCTTGCACTATGTTAGTTTTTTTATGCTAGCCAAATATTTTTTCTTTATCACTTTAATGTTGCAGCTGGAGATTTTAATTACTTTTATACCTGTGGGTAGCTTAAATAATGCAGCATAATATATTATTAGGGTTTTATTATTATTAATTCATTTACTTGCAAATAATAAATTAATAAGTAACTAAAGCTTTAAAATAAATGGTAAGGCATACAACATGAAATATTTGCATCCAAAGTATAGTAGAATAGAAACAGAAAGTAACCATGCTCTCATTCAGTGGTGTTGGGCATTGTAAGATTAACAGTACTCAAGCCCAATGACATTGGTGGAGGGCATCAGGGGGGCCATCCCATGCCTCCCCTCTGGACACGACCCTGGGTGCAGATGAAAGGGTCTGTAGCGTAGTTTGACAGCCTATATGTGCAAGTTTAAAAAGTTAAAAAAGTAACACTTTACAATAACAACTGTTAATAAGTGAAAAATTGATTATTCTTCTTTATGTTTATAGTGAGAGTGAAACAATAATAAAGTTTATCAACTGGTTTATAATCAGCTTGGAGAACATTATTGTAAAGTTGCACCTGATGTTTATAACTCTTTGTAAATGGCTATTAAATACTGTGTAGTAAATCAGTATATATTATTTGGATTGCTACTTTAAGGTTTTATTTTACATTTATAATACATGTTTTAAAGAACATGGTAGGCATGTCAGGTGCCAGTTGTGTAATTCACAAGACTGTGAACCCGCAAACTGCATTCTTTCAATTTATCTCAATTTATCATCCAAAATACTTAATTAAGTTTAGCGAAAGATTGTGGATTGGGTTAAAATGATGAGTTAAGAGTGAGACTGGTCTCATTTTTGCTGCAAGGTGCACATCACAACGCCAGATGCTAAAGAAAAATGTTGTGCATATTGCTGAGACACCAGCAGCTTTGATTAAACAGCAGTACTTAACACCCTGATAATGAGAATGGAATAACTATCGGTGATGACATCTTAGAAAATGCCTCTATCAGCGTTACCCAATCCTTAATTCCCCCTGTTGAGAAACAGGTCAAACATTCATTACATCATGCAACATGCAGTGTCCTGCAGTGAACTCACTGGTTTCTCAGTAGTCAGTGTTTCTGAAGGTACCCTACATATGCCATGTCAGTTTCAGCCCAGCAGCACAAAGCTGCACAAAATGAGCAAAAGAACAACTGTTATGTAAAGACTAAAAGAATTAGCGTGAAGAGACTGGAGTCTTCCTCACATCCACTTTATGTGGGAAGAAAACAAACAGCAGCATCATTTTATGTCCCCTCTTTCAGCTCAGCATGTCTTTGATCCTCTTGTGTCAATAGTGATATCTGACACTGGCAGTCCTCCACTCTGCCTCCAACCTCTGTCTTGTGAACCTTTCAAGACCAAAATAAATCTTCAACTTTAGAATTCAAGCCATATTCTGTACACATGTTCCCTTCTTGCTGCTTAAAAGTTCACAAAAATACACAGAGCATGGATGTGGGCACACTCTCTAGCCTTGTTGTGTTTTCAATTCAACCTTCTCACCACGAGTATAACACTCTAGCAAGCTAGAAAAAAAAAAAGATCCCTGACATTTTCTTGGTTTCTTGTATATTTACTTATTTATTTGAAGTTCTTCACGGTACATGATGAAAATACCAACAAATACTTCAATAACTACAAAGTCACCTTTTCAACTATAAACTATCCCTGACAATCCAGGAGAGCCTTTTTCTGATTTGTCAGAATGAGCTAAAAAAAAAACAAAAAAAAAAAAACACCCATTAGGACAACATAATGTCAAGTCAGTATAATGTCAAAACCAGTCTTGTTTGGTGATGTACTTCAGCACTCTTAAATGTCACTCCTAAGACTCCTAAAATGGCAGCTGTAGATAAGGTTGTTTTTGATAGTGTTATAATAAGCTCTGGCACAATGCATTGACTTATACAGCTGACGTGTTACTGCGGCATTTAACTAAACATTGCACACTGTATATGTAATACTTACTGGTATTTTCTAAACTATCAGAGCCACATGCCTCATCCTCATTCTAATTTCTCGCTTACAGCCCTCTATAAAAGATTAGAAATGCATCATAATCATCCAGCTGTGACTCTGAGAAGATGGCTTGAAGGTACATCTAGTGAATGAGTACAGAGCACCCTGACTGAAGTCTAATTTGCTGCCTAGATATCATTTATTGTAGACTAGACTTTGCTAGCCAGGTCTGTGTGTTTTGCCATTAAGTATCAACCTCAGTGGCCTAATAATGAAGTGCTAAAAACTGCAGTTCCTCCAGTGGCCACTTGAGGCTGGCTCCAAAATGAGTCACAGTAAGTAAGTAAGCAAGCAAGTAAATTTTATTTATATAGCACATTTAAAACCGATGTGCTTTACAATAAAAACAAAAATTAAAATTAAAGGGTTTCTAAAAGACTCAATCGTGCAACAAAAATCATTAAAGTGCATGTTTACAGCCTGATACAAAAAATGGCTGGAGCCTCTATGGATAGTTTAACCCTCCATAACAACTCTGAGTGGCGTGAATTTTTATATAACTCATCCACCTGAATACTGGAGTTACGGTGTGTCTAATTTCACTGACAGATGGAGCCGATCACCGCCGCTAACTCAGTCAGTGTTTGTGCTGTTCGTGACTTTTGGAGCATTTTTAATGGACTATCTGACTAAAATTATGGCTTGCTTTGTGATACAGATCATCCACGAAGTTTGTGCTTCAGTTTCGTGAGTGAGCATGAATGAGCAGATATGGATGGCACGTCTCGCCAGCTAGCTAGTAAGCTGTTTCCTTACTTTCTAACAGTACTGAAAGTAGCTTCAACTACAAAAGCTGTCAAGCTCAAGCTGCCACTTGATCTTTGTCCTCTGTAGCTGTAATTACAAAACACTAAATGGTGAAAAATGGTGGCTGTAAAATTTTAGAACAAAAATAAGGGAAAGGAGCACAATGTAAAAGTTTGCATGTATTGCAGAAATTCAAGATTATTCTAAAACCATGCAGGCAATTTAGGGTTAAAATTCGGCCAAATACATACAGGGCAGCCCAGGTTTGAGTGTGTTATGGTTGTACTTACGCTCAGCGATAACCAGTGGTGGGTAGAACAGAAAGTATCCCACCAGCTCAGCAGTTAGCTGGTTGAGAAGACTGCTGGAAATTGTCCCGTTAAGTATTGTGTCCTGGTTTTTCACCACATAGACCACAGTGACTGAGGGAGAGCCAGGCTCCTGAGACACACTCTGAATCTGAGAATAAACACACAAACACATAACACACTCTATTATTTTATTTGAATCAGCCTGTCAAATATAGAACTATGTACCCCATAGGTGTCATATTAGAATGATTTCAATACTGTATAGCAAGCAGACAAACAGGCAGCCAGGGCTACATGTATAATTCAAATATTCATGCAGAAATATCTAAGCATATCATACCAAATATCAAAAATGCACATAAAGAATGCATAGCTGAGCTCCAGACACAGTATTACACTTTGAGTGAGCACAATATAATAGGACCTGTGTGGTGCTCTGAGACTTATGTGAATGAGTCACCGTAGTAAAGTGGATGATGACACGAGGTACGAGGAATTCCCATCACATTCCTCCATGAGTGTTAATATTTCACAGGATAAATTATGAATGGACCCTATATATCTGTCTCCTCATGCTGAGACCTACTTCTTATTATAATGGTGTGTGTATGTGCAGTATATCCTGCAGTCATGAGGGTACACTGACAGACGGAGAGAAAGAGACAGAAAATAAGAAAGAGGAAAGGAGAGCCCGAAAAAAGAAGTGCTAAGGTTTGAGCATAAAACAGCACGTCACACTAATGAGCTTTGATTGTGTCTCCAATTGTTTAACAACACAGCTATTTCCTTCTCTTTTTTTTTTTAATTGCTACCAAAATTGTCTGACCTTTTAATAGAAAAAAATACCAGGCAATTTACACATAAATCACAGAAAACTTACACCATGCTGAAGTAATGCACATTGGACTTGGAACAGTGTGGCCACAACGCAGAAGGCCTGTATTGTCAGTAAGTGACCAGAATTTTACTTAAAGCTTTATTATTCATGTTAGCCTCATTGACATGGGGCATGCAAATATGACATATTTGG
This sequence comes from Paratilapia polleni, assembly GCA_015106735.1. Taxonomy (NCBI): domain Eukaryota; kingdom Metazoa; phylum Chordata; class Actinopteri; order Cichliformes; family Cichlidae; genus Paratilapia; species Paratilapia polleni. The sequence continues at coordinate 24,297 of VUQI01011652.1, forward strand.
CTGTCTGCTTTTTTCTACCCATACAGTACCTCAACAGTGAGTGTGTTGTAGGTCTCCAGCACTTTGTCCTGAGCTTCATCGAAGGCATTCTCCAGCCTCTGCTCCAACATCTGAACAAAGCTGCAAGAGTAGATGTTGTCTGTCGGGCCAACAAACCTCAACACTGGAAAACAGACCATAAAGAACATTATTTGTAGGCTACGGTTTTAAAAATCTACGAAGTTTCACAGTGTTCCTTTTTTCTTTTTTTTTTTTAAATAAACGTGGTAAGCCTTCATTGTGTAGGCAGTTAGCTCAGTATGATGGGAAATAGAGGTCTGGGGTTTGAGCTTCTTCTAGGGCAGATAGCTTTTTTATTCCTCTATCAATCAAGATATTTTATTTCATTTTGTTCTAATTGATAAAAGGATAAAATAAACCAATTCTTGAACAAAAACTCTCTTTTCTGGAAAGCCAAACAAAAATATCCATCAGCATTTTTCATAACTACTTCATAGGTAGCAACCTTGTGTGAAACCCCCTTATGCCATGCTCTTGTAATTTCTTTAGCAGGAACCTGTGTATTCCAGTACTAGCTTCAAAACCTGGCTCTTCAGATAATATATAATCATTTAAAGTTTAAACTGTTGTCATGACAATGTCATAACTACAAACTGAATCGCTGCACTGGGAAAGGACTGGGGAAAGAGAAATTATTTAAAAACTCTTCAATAAACCACTTCATCACACTGTATCTAGGATCTGTATCTGGGGCTGTGGTTTAGGCATTAGTGCCCTATATAGATGTCTGTGTGACCGATAAACCTAAGCAGTGAGACATAGAAAGAGGATTATCATCACTATCTAGAATTAGAACAACTAAAAAGAGTAGTTTTCTGTCAGCCTCACACAGTTCTGCACTGAGGAGGTACAGGGTATGCAATATTGAGTCTTTCAGCAGATTATAGAGGATGTTATT
>VUQI01011654.1:5360-31540 GCA_015106735.1 Paratilapia polleni
TATCAGCATCTTTGGATTTTTTTTTCACTCCCAATATGTCTGAAGTGCAAAGAACTTACACTGGAAAAGTAACTTGTGCAACTAAGAGCTAACTTATTAAACACCCTGTAGCTTGTGCCATTATACGTTATGTGGTTAATATCTGCAATCATTCCAAAAGAAATAAAGCTTATTGTACTCATTTGATACAACATTTTGTATGCTTTTAGCATACAAAATATTTAGAGTAACTTCTGCTTATCATGCACATTCTGATTCAGAAAGTTGTACATTTAATTAAGCACTTAAATGTGACTGAATTAACCTTTGTGTGGTGAGCATGTTTTTGGTACTCAGCAAATGTTGGCGGGTCTGGTGGACCCACTGCATTATTGGGTCTTTCAAACAATACAGCCATAACAATTTATGTAAAAGTACTTAACAGATGTTTACTTGATCCCAGTCACAAGCAATATTGACCACATATAGGCTCTAGCCCAACTGCGATCTTGAATTAGATAAGTTGAAGAAAGTGGGTGGATGGATGGATACTATATATCATTAATACTATATATTGTTGGCATTTACCTCTATTAGAGCACATTTATGAATAAAAGTGTGACTATTGTTTTGTGATAAAATGTAACAAAAAGAAAAAAATAATCATAACCAATCATAATCTTGAACAAATATAAATAAAACATGCTTTTTCCATCACTATTGATGTTTATTTATTTATTTATTTTTACTTAATTAGAAAGTGAACAGATTCATGTCAGTCTTCTTTTTGTTTCTAATGGACCTGGACCTAGACTGTATGTCTGTGTACTTTGCCCTTATTCCAATGGCGCCAGTTAATGTTCTTTGTCAAAGCCACTGGTTTCATTTACACACAAGGTGTCCTTTAGTGGCAGAGCTTGACTCACCAGGCTATGGTATGAGACTTGTCATCTTTTAACATGCAGGCTTACTGTAGTGAATGGCCATATTTTAGCCCAAACCACAATTTTTTCTAAATCTAAGTAATTCATTTTTAGTGCCTAAACCTAACCAGCAAGTAAAAAGAAAAAGCAAAAATGAAAATGAAAAAAGAAACAATTCAGCATATGAAAAAAATCAAAACAAAGTGCAAAAGACAAAATGCCCAACAGGACTCTTGGCTGACAAACCTGCAACTTCCTGGCCCACCACTCTTTCAACCTCCTAATGCAGACTTTGTCGATCTCCACAGGGACTGTTATATTTCAGTTATCACTTAAATATTGCCACAGCTGATGTGTCAAGGCACCAGTACCAAAGAACACCTTGCATGGCATGTAACAAAATGGCATTATGTCATGCCCCAGGATGAGAACTTTAGTTTGCCTTGGTTTACGACTCTTATCAAAGTTGACCAAGTGTACATCAGCCCAGAGCTGACTCTGTTCCAAAAACAACTTGTCTGTTTTAGTACTAACAATGTCTAATAATGATCTTAAAAGCTGCTATGCTTTTGACACAGTTGTAAAAGTTCTGTAAATATACAGTGTTTTTCAGTTTCCCATTTCTCACATTTATTATACATCTCTCTCGCACTAATAACCTCTCTAGCAGAGGGATGAGATTGCCATTTTTTAAAATCTTTGTTTATGGTTAACTGGCCCTCTGCCAGAAACTCCAACAATCACTCACCCACCTACCCACACATGTATATGCGCATGCTACTCTATCTGCGGCACTGCTTTAAGAATGGCTTCCTGCGGTCTAAGCAAAATGTAAACAGAGGGACAAGAGAGATAGAGAGTGAGGGAGAGAGACAAAGAAGGAGGGAGACAAGGGGTTCAGACTGTACCTTTCACTGGTTGGCTCATTGAGTTTATAATCAGTTGATCTGCCTTTGTATTGCTGACATTTCACTTACATTAATTTATAACAATTCTGTATTGTTATGTATACTGTATATCATATAAAATTCAAGTATCAAAGGAAAAGTCACATGTATTGTAAATGTAAGTGACACTTACATATTCAGCCACATAATCCTAAACAGTGTGTAATGATAATTTAAATAATGAATTGATGAACATATACAGTGTAAGCATGATTTTGTTCAAACTGCAGGGAAATAAGGTTTGTTTCTGTTGTCTGCATGTGGGATATGTATTTCCAGATATCACCAGCTTATCTGCGTGTGTTGCTGTGGTTACAATATAGGCATCAGTAACTATGCAGCTGAACTGAGCTTTCCTTCCAGCTTTGCAGAAGGTCCAAGCAGACAATTTATTTCAGCATCTGTTCAAAGACTGTTGTTCTATGTGTTCTGCTAGCATAGATTGTGCACAACATAAGTACGTCCTAGTGGGTTTGATGTTGCTGTTGTGTATCTAATTGCAAGTGATACACAAAACCTTTTGAAATTTGATTACAGTGATTACAGGGAACCAGACTGAACTCCAAATCTGGTTGGGTCAGGTTTGCAAAAACTGCACTTCATGATTTTTTTTTTTAACACCATCCAACTGGTTCAGCATTTAACTAAGACAGAATGCTCAGTCAGATGAGATAAAAATGTTGCCTTGCCCCACAGACAAACTCTAGGGGAGTGCAAAACGGATCAGCTGATCAGCTGGATGATCTGTCACAGGCTCTCACAACCAAGATTACCAGTGCAGGAAGACAGCAGTGTAACAGGTGGTTCAATATCCATCCCATTTTCAGATGACCCAGATTAACTGAACAACATGACAAAATCCCTGATTATATACAAAAAAAATGTTTAATTTCACTGCCATTGTTTTAACTCCCATGCACAGCAATACACTGTTGTTATCTTCCTGAGACCCTGTGTCCTCATATGAGGACATTACATTTTGGCTTTTCTGCATAGTACCTCATTCTACTCAATAGCGTGTTTCATACTTTGTTAAACAATGGTGACTTTATTGTGTTATGTTGTAAAATAAACCCATTGTTCCCATATGAGGACAAATTACTTTCCGTTCGACGGAAAGTAATTATAAAAACTAATAAAAACTAATTTTTATAATTATTAGGTCCAGCTAATCCCAAATAGCTAGGTGAAATTAAAAATGCATTCCAAACAGGAGATCAAGAGGATAAGTAATGATTATCTTAAACTCAAATAATATTTTCATTTAGAGTTTGAGATTTAAAAAAAAAAAAAAATTTAAAATCATTTGCCAAATTACAATCAAATTACAATCAACCATACTTATTCTAAACTACATGGAGTACGATGGTAAGCAAAAAGCACATTGCACAGAAAGCACAAAAAATTCAAACTGTAATAACGCACAAAAATGAAATAAGTTAAGGAAAATACTTTGTTTTTCTTGCATCTTTTTGAAACATCAAGTTGCTGCTCACAATACCACATGCTTTGTGCACCATGTAAGAACTTTTTCAGAAAGTGTTACCATTAGGCATAAATCACAATTGTGATAGAGGTTCACAATTGTCGATATGGAGAGAATTTCCAGAACAGATATCCCTAACCAGCATAACCAGTGACGTGGGCAGGTGGACTTCAAATGAGACCCATTAGCCTATTAGAGATAGAAGTAGTATTCAGGGTCCTGAAGTGTAGCTCTAAATGCTTCCATCCAGCAAGAGTCACACTGGGCGCAATTCATATGCAGTCTATTCAAGGATCTCACTGCTGCCAATGTTGTTAATGGTATTCTTGAGTCTGTTTAAGTCAACCACATTTTTGGTTAGATTTCCTACCAGTCTGTGCCAGCATAAAACCCTCCTTTGGCATTAATAAGCTACTGTCAGTATTTTCTACTGAGGCACAATATCAGTTTTGCAACTGAAAGGTGTGAACACTGTATTTTTGGTATTTTTGTGGCTGACCTTTTTGCATATGTATTTGTAGCAGTTGTCCTTTCCGAAAACTTTTCTTTCAAACTTTTAGGAGGAGAGTATTTCAGTAAATCATTCAGTTGTGATTTACTAACAGATTTACTGCAGCAGGAAAAAAGCATGTCTTATTTTATGCCCAGTGTAGATGTGATGGTTGCTGCTAGGAGCGTTCAATTACTTGGAACGAGAAGGGGAGAGGTTGTCAGAGCGAGTGAGTAATTGGTGCAAGCGGATGGCTCAAAGCTGTGAGCGTGGTGCCAAAACTGGCTTTGTCCTGTAGCTCTTCAGTACACTCTGAATCCTTATAGCCAAGCCTCACATATTTCTGGTCCTCGGTAGTTCTGGTACTTTGATGAAATAGAGTAGAACTGAACTGAAGTTAACATGGAGCATCGAAGGGAGGGAGAAGGAGAATCTGAATACAAAACACATACAAGGATGTGTCTTGTTTTACAGGCAGTCAAGTTACTTGCAATAGTGAGCTGATGATTTTATAAAGTTTCAGTTTTTTATTTGCACTTCTACACAGAGATCATTACGCAATGAAAACGTCTGTGTGCATACAGAGCACTTTTCATGTATTTATTTATTTATTGTTAAATTTCTCTCTAGTACCAGATTTGTTGTATAGCATATTTAAATGTCTGCCAAAATGCAGCTACTGGGACTCAACCAGATGTGTGTTAGAATGTGTCTGAATGTTAAAATATGTAATACTGACTTTAATAAATACCTGCAGCCTCAGCCACAGTAACAGTAACCTCTTTAACACAGGGATGGGTCAGATCTGATGGTAAATAACATTTTGTTTTCTTCTACACATTGCACAGATCAGCTGTAACACACAGTTCCACACAGTCCTACAAAAGAGTTTGTCCTCATATCAAAACGTTATAGGTTCTCCTTCAGCTGCCTCACTGATAAGAAATAATAAGAAATTTCATTGTCACGACAGCTGAAAACAACAAAACAACAACAGCAAAAATAGTAGCAATTATAGTAATAATAATAGTAAAATATTAATAATCATTGTAATAAAAATACAAAATAAAAATAAAGTTAATAATATTGATAATAATACAGTATTGTGCAAAAGTCTTAAGCCACCCCTCATTTCTTTATATTTTGCTTCCAAGGAGCCAAATGTTCTTGTAATTTCTTAAAGTGGTCTTGATCAATAGTTCTCCAGGCTTTCTGAAGGTCTTTCAAGGCTTTTCTTTGGACATTGGCTGATTTGTCACTCATTTTCAGTGCAGTCCTTGTATGGACCTGGATAGAAAAACATACAATGGAACACTATCAGTCATGGATTGGTCTCCCCAGAGCCCAGACCTCAACATTATTAAAGCAGTGTGGGATCATCTTGACAAAGAATGGAACAAAAGGCAGCCAACATCCAAAGAAGATCTTTGGAATGCCCTTGAAGAAGCCTGGAGAACTATTCCTGAAGACAGCTTAAAGAAATTACAAGAAAGCTTGAGTTCAGGCTGTGTTGAAGAATAGAAGTGGTCATACTAAATATTGAATTTCAAGCTTGTTAATATAAAGAACTGAGGGGTGGCTCAAGACTTTTTCACAGTACTGTATCTCAGATAGCAGGAATAAATGATAATTTAGCTTGAGGACTTTTTGAATTTGCCAGAAATCCAAAATGCTGGCCCCAATTTCTTAGTCTTGTTTAGAAATTACTACCAGATAAGCAGCTGCCAACTCCCCTGGTAACAACAAAACGAGCCCTCAAAAAAGTGTATGTCCAGGGGCAATGTTGATATATTGTTGGTATATTTACATAATACCTTAAAAATGATAAAAAATAGTCTCTAATTAATGTTTGGTCAGTCAAACAAGCATTTCAGATCTACTTCTATATAACCTACAAACTAGGCCCTAAGATCTGATAAAGTAGCTAACTAATGAAGTCAGATAGATGTAATGGATTAGCTTACAGCATTTTCCACAGAAACATAGTGGAGCAGAAGTAAAAAGTCTCACAAACTGTAAATACCCAAGTAAAAAGAAAAAAAAATCAATTTTGTTCTTCATCTTTTTAATAGGTTGCTTAATCAAATCCCACACATAAATAGAAACTGTAACTTATAGAGCCAAGCAAAGACATACAGTGAAGCCACTGTCAAGTAAGTAGTTCAGAAGGGGGACCCTACCAAGAGTGGGCCCTGTGGCTGCCACACCCTCTGCCCCCATGATTGCTCCACTTCTGTGTTTGTCAATTCCCATGCAAAAGTTCATGTGAGAATGTTGTATGGAAACCCTGGCCCATGCATACAGTACAAACATTTTGGAGACAGGGGAAACTGGGAAAGCATATGGTGAGGTTGAAGATATATTTGTCAAAAATGTGAGGAATCATCAGGTATCATTTATTTAAGAATAATTTAATTTTAATTTATATAAGTTACAAATCCACTTTGTCATAAACACTCACAACAGCTTTGTTGTTTTTGTCAGTGACCATAACTGTTTCATAAATGCCTTTCATTTGATAAAGACAAACACCAACTGAAGTCTCAGCTCAAATTCTGCTTAAGCTTTTATCAGCTGACATTCTTGTTCATTCTGTTCATTCTTCTTCAGTTGTAGACAACTGCAGTTGAAATGCAGGGTGATGCCAGGATGTGGCGGGTCCTTTTCATCTGACATTAACCACAGTAGCTAATAAAAATCTTATCATCAGTTGTAGAAATCCAACATTTTAAAAAATTGCAGAACAGAGTATAAATGGTTGTCATCAGTATGTGCAGATATTACCAAGTACAATGTTAATTTATATTCAGTTTCTTTGTGTTAATTTGCTGCAGTGAAGATGACTGTGCTCTGATGCAAACAGAGTGTAGAAGCTGCCACTCTCACTCTGCTTTCTCTAGTCACCTCACCCGTTATCTTCACCACCTGCACATAAACACTGTGTAAACTTGCAAAACTTGCAAAATTATGTTAGGAACTGCTTACACACCAAATGTGTTACATCTCATATCCTTATTACAACTATTAATATTAAAAGTCCTGTTCATGATGTTGTTCAATGTAACAAAACTCATACATAAATTACACTTCCAAATACCACTGATTATCGTAGTCATTTTGGCAATGTTCAGATCATTTACTCTGATGGCTGTAAACAAGGCTAATTCTTGGTCTGCTTCCACCTTACATACTGACTTACATCTTTCAAAAAAAGAAAAGAAAAAAAAACATGGGAAGTTACTGTTTTCACTCCCAAGAGTACTTCTTCTATTTGTCCCTAAAGCCCATAATGAATTGGAAAAAAGGGACATTTAAATATACTCTCCCCCCATATGTGTATGCTTATTGTGTATATATCATTGTGTGTGTAGTGTTCTGCAATGTCGGCCAGGACACTAGTAAAAATCTATTTTAAATCTCAAGAATCCTATCTCCAGGTTAAATAACATTTAAATTAAATTAATTACATTAAATTAAATTAAAGTAATATCATAACTGTAGTGATGCTCATGCATAATGCTGCATGACTGATGCAGTGGCACAATGTGAATGGAAGTGTTAGGAGGGAACAACTGTTTAAAGTTTTACTTTTCTTTTTTTGGTGTTCATGAGGTGCGTTGCATTGACTGTTTATGATTATGTGCAGGCATGTAGAGAGAGGGATATTAGGCTCATCAGTGTGTGCACATTTCCAGGGTGACAGGAAGGGAGCATTGTCTGCAGGTGTGATTAAAATCTGATTATTTTTTGGCTCATACACTTTTGGTAGCTGTTTAGTATGTCCCTGCTTTTATTTCTTGCCACACCCCTCTAGGTTGGCACCCTTGTGGCGGCAGACCATTTTTTGCTTGCTAAATGAAAGAGGGTGCTGGTTCTTTCTGTGCAGTGCTGCTCACCATCTGAATACAGCCTCACTCTCTTCACAAGTGTTTGCAGAGTATTCCTGGCTCTCGCTTTGGAAAATCTGCAGTAAAACATAAACATGTTGAAGTGTTTTAGATAGGGGTTTAGGTCAAACACCAGTACATTCACAAAGAAAATGAGAAACATCAAATAACCAGAGTTTATTTAATTCTGTGGTGGAATATAGACAAATTACAAAGCACAGAAATGATCAGTAGTGCTGTGAGACTGATCAGGAATATTATTCACTGCATTTCCCTTTGCTAACTGAATTAGTAGTCAGTATACAGTACATAGAGTATATAAAGTGCTGTAGATTAGTAGATTAGTGTTTAAATTATGATATGATGCTCAACTTTTCCTCGATGGAGGATTTGTGTTATTCTCAGATGTCTCTGACATCACCCTTCAAAATTATGCACCACATTTAATATCAACATTTCAGACTTGTTTATCCCTTACACCACCTACTGCAATTCCAGTGTGAAATAAAAGTGAAATAAAATAGAAAAAAGAAAGAATATAAAACCAAAATAACAGTTTATCACCATCCAAAATGATAACCTAAGAACTCTGCCACTGTCTCAATATAAGAAAATACAGTGACTACTTTAAGCATAAAATACTTCACTTTTTTAAGTTTGCTGTATTAAGTCCTAATTCCAGTTTATACATATCCTATCATCAGGGTTCTCAGTGGACTCAGACTGAAACACTAAAACTAAACTGAAATGAGCAAACCCATTGAAGAGTTAAACAGGTTTGCTTGTCACTCACTGAAGGGCGGATGTGCAAACTCTTCAGTGAATGACAAGCAAACCCACTGAAGGGTTTCCTCATCACTCTAGGAAACTAAATAAAACTACACTAAACTGAAAATAAAAATTCAAAGTGAAATAAAAATGAAAAATTGAAAGAATATAAAACTACAATAACTCAGTTTATCACCATCCAAAAATTGGCCTACTACTGAATACTTTGTGTTTGTGTTAATGGAATACAAGTGACAGCCACTTTTTAGATCATGGTATCATTCCTTTTTATATTTATTTTATATGATATTTTTCATAAGAAAAAATTTACTTAGCTGCTGGAAACCATTATGATGAGGTAAGATGTTAAAGAGGTAAGATGTTAAAGATCTCCAAAGCGCTGAGGTGAACTGCACTTTGGAGAATCTGTACTGTGTTTTAAGATTCAGCTCCATGTTATCTTTGTTGGTTCTTTGGACTGTTAATTCAATTCAGTTCAGTTTTATTTATACAGTGCCATTTCACAACAACAATACAAAGGTGCTTTATTGCAAGGTAAAGACCCTACAATATTAGAAAGAGACCCCCAACAATCAGACAATGGGGTGGCTGTGGCTCAGGAGGTAGAGCGAGTCGTCTACTAATGAGAAGGTCAGTGGTTCGATCCCTGGCTCCCCTAGTCTGCATGCCAAAGTATCCTTGGGCAAGATACTGAACCCCATGTTGCCCCCGATGCATTCATCGGAGTGTGTGTGTGTGTGAATGTTAGTAAGCACTTAAGTGTAGATAAAAATGCTGTATGAATGTATGTGTGACTGGGTGAATGTGGCATGTAGTTAAAGCACTTTGAGTACACAGAAACTGAGTAGAAAAGCGCTATATAAGTACCAGTCCATTTACCATTTACAATCTATAAACAAGCACTTGGCAATGGTGGGAATCAAGAACTACCTTCTAACAGGAAGAGACCTCTGGCTGTTATAGGTGTTTGTATGAACAACTTAAAGTGTGTATAAGAATGGGTGAATGGAAACATGCTAGCTGTTTCTTCTTCCATCTCCCTCAGATTAGAGTGGAAACTATGTTAGAGTTTTGCCATCAGGACAGATGACCACAGAGGATGTTAGGAACATACTGTCAAATACAGGGTGTGTAATGTTTCTGTCTTGCTGCCAAATGCTCACTAAAGACCAGTCATCAGTTTCACCCTGTAAAATAGATAGAAAGACAGATCAGAAAAGAGACTGAACTGGTTTTCACTCCATATTGAGGTAAGTATAGGATGTTTCATTGGAGTCAGTGAGTTGATTTACAAACATGGTTAAGTAATAAAAATAAATCCTACTAATGACATGTGAAAACCTGATGACATAAGACAATGGAGAGACTTTAAAATAGAATTAGCTTGCCTGAGAGTAGGTAAAGACTTTTTCAGTACCTAGGCCAAGCACCTTTTCCAATAAATCTTATCTTACATCTTCTAGTTGCTTCCATAACTCAATTCATCCATGGCACCTGCTTCATTAGAGGGAATCTGCTTTATCTCATGTTACTGCTTCCGCCTGTATGAATGTGATCCTCTGCCAGCTTTTATAGTCAGTGTTTACTTGTGTTTGGGTGATTGGATTAGTCCCCAGTTTTGGCAGTGATAAGATTTTTGAAAAAAAAAAAGAAAGACATTTTCCTGTATCAAGTCAAAAGAAACCTGGCTTACAGAGCTTCTCCAGGTTTTTAAAGAGTGTTTATTTGTGTATTTGCATGAACACTGACCCAGAACTGGAAGGCAGAGTTGGCAACATTGTAGCTGGATAAAAAAGAAGATTATACCCGTGTCCTTCTATCCCAAAAACATTCTGAATAAAGCTATAAATAATAACTTTATTAATGCAAAATACAAAACCACCATCATTTACACTGTGGTTTACACACACACACACACACACACACACACACACAGAGACACCCAGCCCCATAATGAAGATAATATGATTTGTAATGATCAAATTAAACACTACAATCCATTCAGGTGTAGACACTACATGACTACATGACTGATTAGTTGATTTTAGGCAAATATGGAAAAACACACTGTGTATGTGTGTGTGTGTGTGTGTGTGCGTGTGTGTGTGTGTGTGTGTGTGTGTGTGTGTGTGTGTGTGTGTGCATGTGTGTGTGTGTATGTGTGTGTGCTTATATGTTCAGTAAAATGGAGGAACAGACCAGCTTATGGAAACTGAAAGCTTAGTTTGGACTACTTCTTAATGAGCACCTAATTACCTACACACAGACAGCTGATGTGATCCATTAATCATGGTGTTGTTGGTTTTTTTTCTTAATGGCAGCTGTTTTCTAGCTCTGGTGATTTCAGAGTCTCTGTCTGACTGTTGGGAAACCTCAATAGTATTCTTCTATAGCAAGAGTTGTAAATAGAGTACATGGGATCACTTGAAGTTAAAAAAGCAGCATCAGTGCATAACCAGTATCTCAGTAGCAAGAAGCTGGCTTGTAAGATAACTTATTCTGAGATAGACGTTGCTCCACATGTTTGATTAACAAAAATTTTACACCTGATACCCTTGCCAACGCAACCCTCCCCATTTATCCAGGCTTGGGACTGGAACTAGGAGTACAATGGGTTGTGGCCCCCCTCTTGCTGGGTTAATTTATTCCAAGACAGCATAACATAACATTATTAAGTAATAAAGTCTACTTACCATTTATTCACAATGATTATTATAAAGTGTTACTAAATATGATGTAATTTATTCCAAGATAACATAACATAATATTTGTTTACACTTTATAATAATCATTGTGAAATGATTATTATAAAGTGTAATGGTAAGCAGAGTTTAGTACTTAATACTATTTACTAATTACCTAAAAAATTGGTTTATAGAACATTATCTGGATAGTTCTTGTAAACTTGCTACTAATGTTTATACAACATTGTAAGAGGTAAATAAATACTGTGTAAAGCATCTGTAAACATTTAAAAGGCACTTTCGGCTGCTACCTTGTCACAAGGGGTTGCCACAGCAGGTAGCGTTGCATCTTTGATTTGAGTTTTATACCGGATACCCTTCCTGACACAACCCCAAAGGGGATTTGTATCTCTGGCTGGAATCGAACCAGCAACCTTTCGCTTATCAAGCGAATGTGTAAACCATTGTAAACATTTGGATGTCTATTATAAAGCTGATACTGATGTTTATAATAGTTGTTAAATAGTGTCTCAGTAATACACTCATTCACAACATTAACCCTGCAAGAAGAAAAACAATGCATAGGTGTACCAAGCAGGTGGGTTTACTGCCCAAGTGCCTGTATATAATATATAAAATTCTAACAGCGCTGTTGTCATCAGAATGGAAGTGTTATTATTATCATTATCATCATCAGAATATAGGATTCATTAAGTTAATAATTTTATATAATTTTATATTACTATTATTATATTATTTGTTATCAGTAAAGTAACTGCTGAATTAACTATCAATTTACATCTTTTAACAACAGTTATTATAAAGTGATTATTTTATATCATCATTACTCAAAATTTTGACTTGTGTTGAATTATTCAAAATTAAAGCCATGGATTTTTGTATGTATTTCAATCTTTGTTTCAGAACTGTTACACTCATAAGTATATAAATTTAGTTTTGAAAATCATATAAAATGAGCAGCATTCTCTGCTCTGAAGAAAACCATCCTATTTAAGATAAATAGGATAAAATATATAATATATCAAATATATCAATCATAGACCCAGCAACGTGGTTGGAAATTTTGCTAATTAATGTTACACAGTGGAGCAAATGAAATGAAAACCTACATTTGGGTGGTGGCAGGTCCGAATGTTGCTAAGTGAAAATCTCAAACTAGCCAGAGTAAGAGAACTAGTGTAACAGTAAGAACTAGAGTAAGAGTAATGTAAGAATATCTACATAAAAACATTACATTTTTAGGTGCATTTGACTATTATAATACAACATGTTAAGTGCACAATATACATGTTAGCTGAACTTCAATGTGGCTTTATACATTTACTACAAAAACAGACAAAAAATATCTAAACTTAATGATTTTGTAAAAAAAAAATAATAATAATAAATAATTGAGGCTTCACCAGTGTCTGTCAGTATATTGTAAAACAGTCACAGAATTACTGATTCACGTTTTCTGACATGTTTTTCAGCTTTTTTAAAGAGGAGTTTGAACGAGCAACAAAATCCTCCTTAGAAGGCAGGAGGTACAGGCCCAGGTCACAATACTTTCACCTAAAGGACTACAGTTTAAATATCACACCAGCCCAATACTTTTACACTTTCTTTGTCATTTTGTTTGTATTATTTTCAAAATACTGACTGGTTATGTTTAGCACCAAAACTATTTGGTTTATTTTTGGGGAAAGATCATGTTTTGGATTAAAATAATGTTCTAAACAACAGAACTATTGTTCTACTGGAGCTATTGTTTAGATAGTAATGTTCTAAACAATAGCTCAATTTTTTTTAGTTTGTCTGCTTGCAAGTGCAATTAATTGATAAATCAGGAAGTTTATTTTTGTTTTTAATCTCAGGTTGATATCCATCAACTTATCTGATCCACCAAGAAATAGAAAAGTGGTTCTTTAAAAAATGTGAGATTAGTGCTAAGGAAAGGACGCTGTAATCATCCACCACCCTCACATGGATTTGTTTACTTTTGCAGCATAAGGATAGGCTGTTTCACTTGCATTGAGAGCTCATTTGACTGCATGTTGTGGGTTTATGGAAAGACCTTCCAAATGCAAATACTCTTTAAATCATCTCCAGACCATTACCTGCTTAACTGATGAATGAATTATAGCCCATGCCTGTCCATGAAAGAACTTTTGGTCAATTGTCTAATTACATTTGAGAACCTGAAAATAGGGAACTGCAGATAAAAATGTCTCTAATTCTTAAATGGTAATGCAATATTTTTGGTCAATCCCTCAAACTAAAGGTTTAAGACCATTTTCATCACATAACAATAATCTGAATATGTTTTTTAACTGTTGTGGCAGCCTGTCCCATAATAATCATCTTTAGCATGTCATTAATTAGTAATTTGTTCAGTGACTTTTAAATGGGAATTAAAAGTGTACCACAACATTATGATCATCATGTGCTGAGCTCAGCACATGACGACTGTATAGATTTGCACAACAGTTGTAATTGAGTCCAGGCAACAACAGCACTTCACTCTGAAAAGAAACTTCCGCTGCTCTGGAATGTACCTGCACGTCATCACACAGCCTGACACACACACATAGCTTTACTCTCTCTCTCCCTCTCTTTCACACACAGACACACACATACGACCCTGCTGCTCTGTCAGGTTTATTTATACAGAGGAGGAATGGCTGAGATCAGAGGAGAGGGCATATGGGGGGATAGGTGTGTGCATGTATGCATGTGTCTGTGTGTGAAAGACAGAGAGAGAGAGAAAGATGTAGAGAGAGGGAGAGATCAGGAGTCTGACCGACTGACCTACAGTCTAATTATGTATCATTATCAGGAGACACAAACTGATCTAAATTACTGCAACAGCTCCCATTCACATAGATGGATTACACAGAGCAGGCTGACACACACACACACACACACACACACACACACACACGCACTGCTCACACACACACGCACTGCTCACACACACTCACACTGCACACACACACACACACACTGCTCACACACACACACACACACACACATACACACACAGACACACACTTCAAATCTTGAAGACAGCAACAACTACATACAGTCTTGGCACTACAAGAAGTAAAGGGATTAACCCTGGGAAAGCTATAATCTGACATGTGCCAAACAGTTAGAATTCTTTAAAACATGAGTTCAACAATGGGATGGAAATGTTCCTCTGGGAGCATGCCTTTATAGCTTAATGTAGTCAAACAATACCAGTGAGTCAGTGATGCATTTGATCTGATACCCTGTGGTTCTATCTTCTAAAGGACTGAAACCTGCAGACTGTGCTGTTAATTGGATTGAACAAGTCATAATTTGTGACATTGTGTAATGAGAAGTTGAGAAGTTAGTCCATGGTGAACAGCAAAACAAGCATTTTGACAAGATGACAAATGACTTAAGGAAATTTTTTATTTATAAATCATCTGGAGAGTCTTTCAAAGCAAAGATGGGAAGGACTTTGCTTCTCAGTAAATAATACTGCATGGGCAAATTGTTCAGAACATTTGTCAAAGTAAAACGGAAAAGAATTTAGATTTCATCAGCTACATAATATCATTAGAGATTCAGAGAATCTGGAATAATGTCTAAATATAGGGGGCAAGGTGTAGTCAGAGGAATCAACATTTGAAAGTCTTTTTTAAATCATGGATAGTGTGTTCTTGAAGCTAAATAGGAGTGGGACCATAGAGCTTGAAATCACTGCACAGCAAATGATAAAATGTGATGTCTATGTCCTTTTTAAAATACAGTCTTAAAATGAAAATATTGCATTCTGTCTCTATTTAAATTTCACATAGTGTCTCAACTCTTTTTTGGAAATGGAATTATAAATCAAAATGTTACCTAAAAAAAGAACATCGGTATGAAAATTTAATTCAATTACATATTTGAAGCTAAAAATATGCAGACAGACTTACCGCTACCAGTAGGTTGATAGTGAAGTCTCAGCAGGTTTGGTTGAATTATCTAAAATTTGGTGCATTTGGACATTCATAGTCTTTGTGAACTTGCCTTTTCATCATCTAAAATGACAAACGTTTTGGCTTATAAATATTACGCTGCAGTTTTCATCAGATAGCATTCAAAAATTACAAGCATGGCTTCAGATTTTTAGTCTTGCTGTTACTTGTATGTAATGTCCTCCCTATTAGTTTAAGTAACTGCAACTCACTGACAAGGGTTTTCACCCATAGATTCCACATACTGCTTTTTTTCTGCATTGCACATTTTTTTTAACAAAAGGCAGATGTCTGAGATGCTCCCCATGTTTTAACAAACATGATGCTTAAATTATACATATTTCCCATTCTAAAGTTGAGATAAACATTAATTAATTCTAGTATATCTATTACTCAATAGACTGGCTAATAGGTTAATAATGTTTTCCTACAAAATTATTTGCATAACAACCTTTTTCTGTTGTATCTATTATGTATCATTTATACTTCTACCACAGTTATTTCAGGCAGTCCTGTAATAGTTTTTGATATCCCACAGAGAAGCAATAAGATATCAAGACCAAGAAACACATAATCCATCTCTTACAGATTTTCTCGAACACAATGCAGGTGTGTAGTTGCACTCTCCTACACTTATGTTTGTCTTCTCTGCTCTTGACTCAAGTTGTACTCTTTTTTTTCTCTCATTTATGTCAATACTTCTCATTTATTCATCTCTTTGCCTGCTCCCCTTCACTACCTTCCTTTTCCCTTTGGTTCCCCTTGTCATTTGCCTTTTGTTTTCCAGATGGAGCCTTACTGAGTATTTGGATAACACCCGATGTGCCTTCTCTTCCCTTTCTTGATATTTTATACCATGATGAGGTAAGCTAATCCCAATTATTTCTGGCATAAGCTCACATAATTGTTATATGTTGACAGAGAATGGATTGATTGTCATAAATCAATGTATTAACAAGGCTGACAACCCTTTCTTTTTCATTGTGAAGTTTTAAAAACTGGTACTGGAATATCTACTTTCACAGATCAAAATAAATTTGAGCTGAAGAGTGAAAATATGAAAATATGGTGTAGCAAACATCTTAAAGTTCTGACTTCAACTCATCAGTTTTCTGTCAAAACTTAGATGAGGAGGAAACATTGGTCTATCAATAAAAACTAATAAATAAATCTAAGAATACAATGTGAATAGACCTAGTACATCAGTTACAACATATGTTAAGCTTGTTACTTAAGAATCTGAATAAAATTCAACCTCTTCCAAAGAGTCAGTAAGGGAAGGGATGAAAGTCAGATTTGTGTTTACTGTATTAATACATGAAACAAAGCAAATGTCCTATTTAGGGTATTTCCTACTTTGGCATCTGCTGTTTGAGGGTTCAGATGATACCTTTTTTAGTTAAGCAATCTCCTTTTGTTCTTTCAACTGGAGAAGTTTTGTTTATCTTAAAGTTAAACAATGGGCAATATTCACAGCATTGCGTGGTATCATGCACAGTTGCATTTTATTTTGCTAAAATTCTGTTAATCTGTGAAATGGAAGTAAACCAACTTAGATTTATTGTGAAAAGTTATGCTGTTGTGGCTACTAGCATCTCCAACTAACACTGCTCCACCTGACATCAAGCCAAGGTGTAAAATACACTCCAGACAATTAGGTGCACTGACTATATTTGTATCATGGCAGCTCTTGTTCAGGTGCTAAGTTGATGACAAATTGCAGGGCTGATGAGTCATTTACTATTCAGGTATGTAAAGTTGGCTAGTCAGCAAACAAGTCAGAACAGCACAGTTTTGGTAAAAGTCAGTGGGTGAGATTATACTTTTTTAGTAGCACAGTTTAAAAGGTTCTGTTACACATACTTGTAGGTATTTCTCAGGCTTTGGGGTTAAAAAGTTGCATCTTTTGTTATTCATAAATTAAAACAAAAAAAAATGTTGCATCCTGTTATCTTGTTATGATGCAATTCTTTGTAGAAAGATTACAAAAACAATTTGTTTTATTGTGGGAATCAAAGTGACTGTGGTGTTTTTGATTAATTTTGAGTCCCCAGGAAAGATGTGTATGATTTCCTTAGCCTCAAGTTAAAAGCCAGTATGTGTCAAGATTACAAAGGCTTTAACTGCTAATGAGCTTATTGTGTCTTGAAGGAACCATTGCCAGACTGACTGCAATCTGTCCAGCAGTTTTCACGCATCCAGTAATGGATTTAACTGGACAGTGTGCCTGCTCTTACAGTGTGTCATCTCACAGTGAGAATAATATTTAAACAATAATGTGTTTACACAAAATGCTTATTATAATTCATGAGAAACAAAGTGCTTTTTTAAAGACGAATCTTGGGCATTTCTGTTTTTAAGACAGATCACAGTAAAAAGAATGACTCAGGTGCCACATCGAATACAAACCCCCATAAAATGTTGAGATAACTTTCATCAATTGAGCCACATAGATGTTTCCCCCAGGGACATGTTAGCCCTTCTGCTGACTGACTGACAGCAGCAGACTTACTCTGTGGTTTTCTTAAAGGAGATGGAGGTACCTTGCTGTAGTATTTTCACTCACCATGTAGTCTCTTTGGTATTTGCTGTCCTGTGGTCAAGAATTAAAATGCAATTGGTGTAATTATTGCTTAACACATTTGGGACTGTGTTTTAAATTGGGAAATCACATGAAATCGTCATTGTTCAGACTATTATGTTTGTTGGAAAGGCTCCCTGGTGATTTTACTGTGTTATTTACAGTGTTAACCCAAAACCACTTCTTTTGTCTGTGTTGCACTGCCGTCTCCAAAAATTCACATAATGCTATGAAACAATTTGTTTTGAAAGAATCTTTCTTTTTTTTCAAACTATAAAGGAAATATTTTCAAGATTTTTTAAATATACTGTATATTCATTTGAAAAACGAAAACACTTTTTCACAGCTTGCATCATTTCATCTCTGTATCACCCACAACAGCCTCAAACTTAAAAAGAGACTTTTAGAAAAATAATTTCAAAAAATTTAAATATAGAGACTTGGTTTGGTTATACAATGAACCAATGACTTATAGAGCTATAGTTAATTCATAAACAGTTAATGCAATACTTTTGTGAAACTTCTTGTATTAAAGCTAAAAGTAAAATTTAACTTTGTTTTAAAATGGACTGTGGTTGTGTACAGAGGCAAAATTAGGTCCAAAAGCTTATGAACATACCCGTAGCTCATGGCTTCTATCGTTTATGGACTGTTCACTGTTCTGATGTCATATTGAGCTGTCTGTGCTGCACTTTTTGAAACAGATGAAACAATATTCATGTCCACTTCTAGGGATGACAGTTCTTGTTTATTTTTTTGGTTTTTTTTAGAACTGTAGGTACCGTATGCAGCATATGTACCAAGTGGGGTTGTCAGAAAAATTGATACTAAAAATTACTATTGGATTTGATACTACAACAGTACTAATATCAACGTTGTCATCTTCCACCTGACTCACATTTTCACACAGCACTGCTGCAGGCAGGCTCACAGTCCCTCCCCTCACTAACAGCTGAACACCTGAATAGTAACACAACAAACGTGGTAAAGCATCTTAAAGACTGACACCCCGTCACCCACGTCTTTGTGAAGAATTTCAAGAGGTCCATAAAGCTCCTGTTTCAACAACAAGTATTAGGCATTATCATGAATATTAACCTGGCCAGTGCACATGTTAATGTTAGCCATTTAACTGTTAGCAATTACCCACATTAGCCATCTGTTAAGTTATTATTAACGTAGTGGCTAGTGGCTATGGCTAATAATAAAACAACAACAGTAATGTGGGAGTCCTGGCTGTCTGTAATGTTAATTTAACAGGATAACACAATTATTAGTGTGAAAAAGTGTTATGTTTCACTTAAAGTCCCAGATTGAACAAGACAAAAGTCTTATGGTTCCAGGTCACCAGAAGCACAGGAAATAAACAGGGCTGTAGCTGAATTTGCAAGAACTAGTATTGTTTCAGTTTTTATTGAAAGAATTATGCCTCTTCATTTTGTCATTTTTAGCCCAGTGCTATGGAAAATGGTATTGAGTATTTTCCTGAGTATATTGGTATTGAGTTTGAAATTCTAGTTCTGTGACAACCCTATCCACCTCTCACGAGTGATCTGGAAGGACTACAAGACAAACGCATTTGATTTCTGATATCTAACAAAAATAGTTCCTACAATCTGAGAAAAAAGTATCTGGAATACAGATTTTCTCAGACCTCGGGTGACCTTCCGCAAACATCGGCAGCTGTGGTCCAGTGGTTATTCGGAAAAAAGAGAGAAAATCTCAGCAAGAACTCTCCACTACCTGAAAATATTCTGCTGAAAAAAGCTTGCCTACCAAGATGACATTTTCAACCAACTTTGTTGTCATCTGAGTACAAGACATCTGGGTAAAAAAACCTTATGTACCAGAAAAATGTGTTACTTTACAATCTAAAAAATGTTTCACTCTTCACAAAGCTTTAGCCCATTAGCTTTGCTCATCTGAGACAGAAAGCAGACAGGATTATAAGGGACACTGTCTTTGAAGAATAAAAAGAAAGGAAACATACATTAATGATTGTGTTCTGGACTTAAACTTTTCAAGGGAATATGAAAACATTATCCTAATCACTCTAATCTAAAGACACTCAAAACAATGCCCTATAATTTATGGTTTAGAGAGTACAAATGCTTCACATATCAATGTTAAAACATGCTGACAGACAGCTATGGAGTCAATTACATTAGAGTACCCACATTACCTCAATCAGTGAACTCATTTGCAGGGAACTCAGTACTGAATCTGTTAGTACAAACATTTGATGGATAAACACTGTTGTCAGCAATAGTGCAGCACTGTCAATGTGAAATTACATCCTGCTGCCGGGGAGGAGTACACCTCAGGGTGAGGTGAAGCAAAGAGTTGGGCAAGAGAAAGGTGGCGGCTTGGGAAGTACGGCTCCGACAAGGCAATTAAACGCACCTTGGGCTTGCTGGATTTCTAATTGGAGGCTGATCACATCGGAGGTGTGCTGGATTATAGTGTCTGTAATGAATGGGAGAGACAGAGCGTGACAGATTAGTGCTGTTAAGCCTCTCCCTGAATTGTGGGGGGAGTGTGTATGAAAGGCAGTCTGTGTGTGTGTGTGTGTGTGTCTGGATGTGAGAAGAGTCAGGTGAGTGTGTGTAATCCAGCATGTGTACAGTATGTGCAGGCAGGCCTATGTGTATGTTAGAGCATATATCAATGTGAAAAATTATATGTGAGTGCATACATTAGCACGATGTTACTTTAACATTGCAAAAACAACAGGGAAGGGAAAAAAAACAAGGTGGAGGGAATGCAGAAGAACAAGAAAGACTCTTATGCAAGGGAAACAAAAGAAAAAACACAAAGAGGAAGTTGTCATTCACATTAACCCATGCCAAATTTCAGTGATGTTGGAATTGTTGCCATCTATATAACTGAGATTAAATAGTGCACCTTATATGACTCGTGTATCTAGCAGATAATAAATCTTCCTTCTAATCAAAAACTCATCGCATCAGAGCTCATAGTGAAAGTGGCTTTTATATCCTGATTTACAAAATGAAGTGAGGTGGTCTTGTGTCTTTTAAATGTGTAAATTTGGATAATAAAGTGCATTCATTCATTATCTTAAAAAACACTTATTTTAATATTGTATTTTAATCAAAATACAAAATTGTGCATCTGTACGATACAAGAACTAGAGAAAATAAGAGAAAATAAGACCAATCTAAATCAGTGATTCCATAACACAAACACAAAGTTTTGAAGTGTCTGGGAACAGTCCTGGGAACGAGAGGCATACATATTTCTGTGTCCTTGTACCATAAATAATGGAGTATATGTTGGAACCCCCCCCCCCAAAAAAAAAAAAATCTGTGACAAGGCACTCCTTAGTCTGTTTTTTTCCCCTGAAATTTGTCATCCAAATTTTGGAGTAACTGCAATGACGATGCCAGGAGTGCAATGCAATGTTAAAGAGTGTTTAACTGTGATTCTGCAGAATTTACATTATCATCTGCCTATTGTGCATCAAAACAAGCATCAACTAGATGTTATTAAGATGAGATTGACATGACTGAAGATAACCAAGGGTGCAACAATAGGGAGGAATTGGGAGTGGTACTATGAAGGGGGCGACAGAGGTAAAGATTACAAAAAGAGAGAAAAAAAGGGATCAGAGGGAGTAGGCAGCTTGGCCTGTTTTGAACGAGCAGAAGGATAGGCGGAGAGGAGGTGGAGAGGAAGAGGGGAGGATGAAAAGGGGACTGAATGAAGTGAGAAAACAGAGGGGGAGACAAGAGACAGTTGGTGTGTGTGTATGTCTGTAAAGTGAAGGGAGAAAAAACAGGAAGAAAGAACAGGCAAGGAACTTTTAATGGCCCTGCTGTTGTCTTTGTCAGCATACTGTGACAGCCAGAATCAATTATTAAACAAGACCACGAGCCTTTGGAGGAGAAGAAGAAGACACTACAGCGACGAGGTGATGAGAGCAAGACAGATCAGGGCAGAGGGGTGGAGGGAAGCTTAGAAAAGAGCATTGATGTAAAGAGGATGAGGAAAGGAGAAGAATGTATGGAAAGGACAGATGAGGATAAATTAGGAGATAGCAAGAGCAAAAGGAGAGGATGAAGGGAAAAAACAACATTAACGAGAGAAGAAAGTCGAGAAAAAGACGATGAGACATGTTTCACAGCATTTTACAGAGAAGCAGCTATAATTGAGTGATAGAAGAGCGGATTAAATGAGATGCAAGAGGCGTTTGTGCCATCTTTCATGTTGTAGTCCTTCAGGTCATGCGGTGTATGTCTCAGTGTTTTATAAGCAAGCAAATGGGAACTCGAGCCCCTGGGCATATTGCTATAGATGAGCTGGGTTAGTGTTGCACTATGCTACGGAAGAAGACAGACTGTGACCCTGTATATGTTTATAAGTGCTGTTTTTGAAGGGTGATGTCACAATCCATAGGGAAAATAATAATATATACCAGAATTCAGTCTTTGTTTTTTTTTTGTTTTTTTTTTTTTAACTCGTTATATCAACGCTCTGCTCTAATCTTCCCCCCAGCCCTCTGCCCTGATCTGATAAGGACTTAATAAAAATTATCTAGTCCTTATCAGATCTTAAAATTGGATAAATACAACCTCAGATGAGCAACAACACATGATATATTACACTGTCATTATTTAGTTAATGAAAACTAAACCAAAATGGAGAAGCAGTGTGGGAAAAGGTAAGTACATCCTGTGGTTCAGTAGCTTGTAGAACCACTTTTAACAGCAATAACTTGAAGTAACTTGAAGTAATCATTTTCTTTATGACCTTATCAGTCTCTAACCTCATTCTGTTGTACAGGAGGCTTCACAACTGACTCTAGAATACTTTGGTATACAGAGAAGTTCATGGTTGATTCAATAACTGCAAGATGCCCAGGTCCAGTGGCTGCAAAAGAAGCCCAATTTATCACCCCTCTACCATCGTGCTTGGCACTTGTTATGAGGTGTTTGTGCTGATATGCTGTGTTTGGTTTTCACCAAATGTGGTGCTGTGCATTATGGTCAAACATCTCCACTTTGGTCTTATTGGTCCAAAGGACATTGTTCCAGAAATCCTGTTGTTGTTTCAGATGCAATTTTGCAAACCTAAGCCATGCCCTCTCTTCTCTCTTTAGAGAGAAGAGGCTTTTTCCAGACAACCCTTCCAACCAAGCCATACTTGTTCAACCTTTTCCTAATTATACTGTCATGAACTTTGACATTTAACATGCTAACTGAGGCCTGTAGAGTCTGATGGAGCTCTTAGGTTTTTTGCACTTTCTCTGATCATTGCATGGTCTGACCTTGGGGTGAATTTGCTGGAATGTCAACTCTTGGCAAGATTGACAACTATCTTGAATGTTTTCCACTTGTGAAAAATCTTTCTCACTGTAGAGCGATGGACTTCAAACTGTTTGGAAGTGGTCTTATAACACTTCCCAGATTGATGGGCAGCAAAACTTGCTTCTCTGAGATCACTGCTGATGTCTTTCCTCCATGACATTGTGTTAACACACACCTGAATACTCCAGACCAGCAAACTGCCAAATCCTCTGCTTTCATAAAGATGGCCACAGTTGTTGATGATCAGTTAATCAAGTGCATTTGATTATCAGCAACTGGCTGCTACTTACCCTCTTAATTCCTATGGAAGCAGTAAGGCTGTACCTAGTTTTTCACACACTCCTCCTGCAGTTTGGCTTAACTTTTGTTCAGTAAATAAGGACACAATGTAATATGTCATCTTTTGTAATTCATCTGGGATTGTATTTACCTAAACTTAAGACCTGCTGAGGACCAGATTATTTTTATTATTTCCTGCTGTGCAAAACAGTATAATTGAAAGACTTTGCCAGATGTAAATCTAGACAAAGAAACCATCCTTTTTTGAAGTACTGATCTTAACATCAAGGATGTGTTGCAAAATATTTAGTTATCAAGCTTCCTTTTTTGTAGAAAGCTAGATGTTAACAGGTTAACAAACACAGGCAACAGCTCAAAAACTAGTAACTAATCCTCTTGAGTATTTAGTTATTTGAACTGTTAATTAGGGCTCCATTAATAAGATTTAGTTATGTCCAGTGACAGCAGAGCCACAAACAAAAGGCCCCTCATGATAATAAGTTTGCGGCATGTTGAAATGAAAAAAAAGAAGATAGTTATTATAAATTAATTTAAAGGTCACCCCTGGAGGATTATTAGACTTCAGAGAAGAACGTATCACAGCAAAGCAAAAATCAAACAATCTCAGCACACACAGAGGCCACTGTTTGTGGCTGACCCAGCTTGAGAAGAGTGGAAAAACAAACAAAAGGAGAGACAGACGAAGCATTTTATCTCGTTGTTACAATCTGTGAACAAAGACACAAGAGATCCCAGTTATTAAGATAGAAAATGTTTCTTTAGGACACACACTGAAGTTTGAAGAGCAGTTCTACACAGCTACATACCACATATATTGGATATCTGAAGTGTACCCACACTTTTAGACTGTGTAGTTGTGATTCCCTGATGCCTGAAAAGTACAGCACCTGGGCTTTTTGCTCTGCTGTTGTCAGTTTTATTTAGTAACCAGAAATGTCTCTGGAGAAAAATACTCCCTGACAGTGATGGGAAACCCAACCACCATGGTTGAGAATAAATCTTTGCTGGTTTATAATTTCAGAAATAAAAGTGCATACACTGCCTACTCTAATCCTCAAGTGATCATGCTGATTTTTAAGTAAGCCTTTGTTTGCCACTTTGTCAAATTGTAGCAGTTATCATAACTGTCATTTCAGCTATTCTTTGATGTATCAAATAATTTATGGCAACTAGTTATTTTGCTGTGTGGTACAGCACGTCCAAGAAGTTTGTACATCATTTGATGAGTGAAATTCCAGTATTTTGTTAGTCATTTACTTTTTAGCAGATATGTGTGTCTGTGCAATCCACCCATACAGTTTATAGAGACAGCTTGCCACTCAAGCTTGCTAGGCTTGGCTGATAACTTAGCACTCCATCCTTTCACCCAAATATGGTCACTTTTGGCTGCAACACACTGACGTGGAATTGACTTAAAACTGCAGACCCAAAACCAATGGGTGACATGTCATGATGGCTATGTCCATGCCAAGTTGTTGTCCTCAAGTACCGTCAACTGATTGAACACTGAAAACTGGAAAAAGAACAGATTCCACATTTACTCCAGCTGCAGATACCAGACATTTCTGAAGGATAAATAGTGGTTAACGAGTTTAGAGAAGTGTGGTTTGATGCCTTTTTTGATGTTCTAGACACAGGGGGAAGAATACAGTTTGACTTAATGGTAAATATTAGATTTACCAGACCTGAAATAGATCCACTTTAAGGAGATGATTCTAGACCAGCTTCATAGGGAAGGAGAATACACAGATAAACTGTTCAACCAATAAAAACACAATTAAGAAGACTACATAGAAGACTGAAAAGCATGAGAACATCTATACCATTCAGTGACTGAGACATTAGTAAAAACCCTTTGTGGAGAAGAAACAGTTATGAGTTAAATAAGTGACTGAACAAACCCATATGGATCATGCATAGAAAATAAAGATATTGTATTATCTGTATTTTATTACTATTAGTTAGTCTGGGGAGTTAGCCAGATGACACAAATCAATTTGTTAAACTACAGGCATGTCTTAAAGATATAAAGGCCTGGATGACCTCTAATTTCCTACTTCTAAATTCAGAGAAAACTGAGGTTATTGTACTTGTACTAAAAACCTTGGAAATATGGCATCTAACCAGATACTTACTCTGGATGGAATTACTTTGGCCTCCAGTGACACTGTGAGGAATCTTGAAGTCATTTTTGACCAGGATATGTCCTTCAACACACAAATTAAACAAATATGTAGGACTGCCTTCTTTCATTTGTGAATTATTGCTAAAATTAGAAATATTCTGTCTCAGAGTGATGCTGAAAAACTAGTTCATGCATTTATTACTTCTAGGCTGGACTATTGTAATTCATTATTATCAGGTTGTTCTAAAAGCTCCCTGAAAAGCCTTCAGTTAATCCAGAATGCTGCAGCGAGAGTACTGACAGGGACTAGAGAGAGAGACCATATCTCTCCCATATTAGCTTCTCTTCATTGGCTACCAGTTAAATCCAGAATTGAATTTAAAATCCTTCTCCTCACATACAACTTTCCTTTTTGACAAAGCTTATAGTTAGGGCTGGATCAGGTGACCCTGAACCATCCCTTAGTTTTGCTGCTATAGGCTCAGGCTGCTGGGGGCCTCCTATGATGTACTGAGCATTTCTTTCTCCCTCACCTCTTTTCACTCTCCATGTGTTTATAGACCACTATTGCATTTAATGATTAGTATTTACTAAACTCTGTCTCTCTCCCATACTGTGTCTTTTGTCCTGTCTCCCTCTGCTCTCTTCTGTTTCCACTCACCACCCAGCC